>PVKA01014817.1:0-51500 GCA_004027165.1 Ctenomys sociabilis | reverse complement strand
CAGCCATCTTATCTTTGACAAAGGGGCTACACAAGCTCACTGGAAGAAAGATAGCCTCTTTAACAAATGGTGCTGGAAAACATGGCTTTCTACATGCCGAAAACTAAAACTTGACTCAGCTCTATCACCATGCACTAAGTTAAAGTCAAAATGGATTAAAGATCTAAACGTTAAAACAGAAACGCTCAATTTCCTGGAAGAGAAAGTAGGAAGAACTCTTGAAGACATAGGAGTAGGTAAAGAGTTCATGAACAAACATATATTTGCACGGGAAGCACTTGAAAGAATCAACAACTGGGATCAACTCTTCTTACGGAGCTTCTGCCTGTCAAAAGAAATTGTCAACAGAGTGAAAAGACAACTCACAAATTGTGAAAAAATCCTAACTAATAAGCAATCAGACAGAGGACTACTGTCTAGAATATATAAAGAAGTAACATATAACATACAACATATAACAGGGTCCTCAAATTTAAAGACCCAATTGAGAAATGGGCATCTGAGTGAATACACACTTCTCAGAGGATGAAATTAAAGAAGAAATTCAATAATATCTACAATTTAATGAAAATTCAACCACAACTTATCGGAATTTATGGGATGCAATGAAAGCAGTTCTCAGAGGGAAATTTATAGTTGTGAACTCACACATTACACAAACAGAACAGGAACAAATTAATACCCTAATGTTGCACCTCCAGCATCTAGAAAAGGACAAGAAAACCAAATTCAGAGCCCAAAGATGGGAAGAAATCATAAAAATTAGAGCAGAAATTAATTAAATTGAAACAAAAAAGTTCAAAGAATTAATGAACAAAAAAACTGGTTCTTTGAAATATTAAATAAAATTGATAAGCTCCTTGATAAACTCATCAAAAAGGGGAAAGAAAAAATTCAAATATAAGCAATAAAGAATAAAAAGATTGTAACTACCACAGACCCAGTGGAAATTCAAAAGATTGTCAATAGCTACTTTGAGAATCTTTATTCCTACAGATTAGAAGACACAGAAGAAATAGAGATTCCTAGAAAGGTACAAATTAACAAAACTGAACCAAGAAGATATGACAACTCTCAATAACACAATATCAGCCAATGAAATATGAAATGCAATTAAAAAAACCCTACTGAGAAAGGAAAGTCCAATCCTGATGGATTCACAGCTCAATTCTTCAAGAAATTTAAGAAAAATGTAATTCCTATACTCCTCAAACTCTACAATGAAATTGAAAAGGAAACAATCCTCCCAAAAGCAATGTGGAAACAAGTATTATACTGATACAAAAACCAGGGAAATATGTAACAAAAAAGAGAACTACAGGCCAATTTCCCTCATGAACATAGATGCAAAAATCCTCAATAAAATTCTAGGAAATGAAATACAGCAAATCATCAAGAATATTATACACCATGATCAGGTAGGATTTGTCCCAGGTATGCAAGGATGTTTCAATATAAGCAAATCTATAAATATAATATACCATATGAATAAAGCAAGATCTAAAAACCATATGATCATCTCAATGGATGAAGAAAAAGTTTTTGACAAAGTGCAGCACTCATTCATGTTCAAAGTCCTACAGAAAATTGGAATAAATCATCCCTGCTTCTATCTGATAAAAGCCATCTTTGACAAAGCAACACCTAAAATAATTCTACATGGGGAAAAGCTGAAATCTTTTACTCTCAGATCTGCTACAGGACAAAGATGTCCTCTATCACCCATCCTATTCCATATAGTTTTGGAATCATTAGCTAGAGCCATTAGGAAAGAGATAAAAATAAAAGGAATAAGAATAGGTAAAGAAGAAGTTAAATGATCATTATTTGTAAATGACATGATACTTTACTTGGAAGAACAAAAAAACTCCACCAAGAAGCTATTAGAATTGATACACAAATTCAGTAGCATAGCAGGATACAAAGTCAACACCCAAAATTCAGTAGCATTCCTCTACACAGATAACAAGCACACTGAGAAGGAAATTAGAGAATCAATGCCTTTTACAATAGCACCATGGAAAATAAAATACCTTGGAATTAGTTTAACTAAAGAAGTCAAAGATCTTTTCAAGGAAATTTATAGTACTCTGTTTTGTTTTGTTTTTTGTCTTTTTGAGACAGGGTCTCGCTATGCAGTTCAGGCTGGCTTTAAGCTCACTTTGTAGCTCAGGCTGGTCTCGAACTCACAACAATCCTCCTGCCTCAGCCTCCTGAGTGCTGGGATTACAGGCATGCGCCACCACGCCCGGCTCGAAATTTATAGTACTCTGAAAAAAGAGATCATATAGGATTTCATTTATTATTATTATTATTATTATTATTATTATTATTATTATTATTATTATTATTATTATATTCTGGCAGAACCGGAGACTGAGTTCAGGCCTTTGTACTTGTCAGGGAAGCACTTATGCCACTGAGCCATCTCCCTGGCCCCATATGGGAGTTCAGAAAATGGAAAGATATTCCCTGCTCCTAAATAGGAAGAGCCAGCATTGTGAAGATGGCCATACTCCCAAAATTGCTTTACAGATTTAATGCAGTCCCTATTAAGCTACCACCAACACACCTCACAGACCTACAGAAATCATTTGTAACATTTTTTAGAATTAGAAAAGACCTGGGATAGGAAAGGTAATCTTGGGCAACAAAGGCAAGGTAGGAGGCATTAAAATTCGTGACTTGAAATTATACTACAGAACTAGTGTGATAAAATCAGCATGATACAGACAACAAAATAGACCTCAGGATCAGTGGAATAGATTTGAAGTTGGAAAAGCCTCTATGAGCACACTCAGCCACCTGATCTTCGACAAAGGGGCCAAACATGCTCACTGGAACAAAGACAGCCTCTTTAACAAATGGTGCTGGACAAACTGGCTCTCTACATACTAAAAATTAAAACTTGACCCAGTCTATCACCATGTACTAAGCTAAAATCGAAATAGATTAAAGATCTAAATATTAAAACAAAAACACTCAATCTCCTGGAAGAGAAAGTTCCTCCTGAACTCTTGAAGAAATAGGGGTAGGCAAAGAGTTCATGAACAAAAATCAAATCTCATGGGTAATAGTTGAAAGAATTAAGAATTGGGATCTCTTCTTATTTGGAAGATTTTTCATATCAAAAGAAATTGCTAACAGAGTGAAAAGATAATCCACAAATTTGGGAAAAATCTGAACTAGTAAGCGTCTGCTCTCTAGAACTTACATAGAACTAAAAAGCATTAGTGCCCCAAAATTGAAACACCCAATCCAGAAATTGGCATCTGAGATAAACACACACTTCTCAGAGGACGAAATTAAAGACACGAATAAATATATGAAAAAATGCTCCACATCACTAGTCATCTATAAATTCAAACTAAAACAACACTGAGATACCATCGTACTCCATAAAGAATGGCTATCATAAATCAATCAACAGAAAACAAATATTGGAGTGGCTGTAGGAAAAAAGGATCACTTCTCCACTGCTGGTGGGAATGTAGGCTGGTGCAACCATTTTGGAAATCAGTGTGCAGACTCCTTAAAAAACATGGCTGGAAATCCCATTCAAGCCAGCTATCCTCATAGTGGGAATTTTCCCAGAAGAACTGAAAATGTCCTATGATAGTGATATTTGTGGACCTATGTTTATAGCAGCACAATTTGTGATAGCCAAATCTTGGAAACAACCAAGATGTCCATCACCAGAGGAATGGATGAAACAGATGTGGTACTTTTATACAATGGAGTATTACTCACCTATACAAAATGATAAACTTGAAGCACTTATATTTAACTGGATGCCACTTGAAAATATACTCCTAAGTGAAATGAAGCAGATCCACATGTGTAAACATCATATAGTCTCGCTAGTATAAGAACTCAAAAGAAGGAATATAAATAGAAATGTCTAACACAATTAAAAGGAAAGTGAGAACTTGAGGATTAGATAATGCAGACAGGGCAAGGAGAAAAGCTAGGAAACATGGCACGGTCAGAGCCATACATTTATAAGCACAAGATAAGTAAGGCAGTGCCAGATAGATGGCTCATAGGATGAGCGCTTGCCTGGAAAGCTCAAGGGCCTGAGTTCAATCCCCAGTTCCTCCTCTGGTGTTCAGAGAGGCTGTGACTGCCCAAGATGGGTAAGGCAATCATATTGAGAAACAGCAGGTTTTTGAAACTAGCAGTTAAGTGGTAGGATTCTTACCCTGACTAACTATACATGCTAATACCCGTGAACTAATCAACTGCACTGAAGATAGCAATGTGTAATAGTAGGGTCATGCTTGGAATATCTGTCATTCTGGTCTTCTAAATATGCACTGCTTGTCAGGCACCAGTATTTAAACACAGGTAAACCTGACTCTGATCTGATCTCATAACCAAAATGATGCTTCCAGTACAACTATTAGAAGCAGAAGTAAAAAAAAAAAATGTCATTGTGATTCATGTGATCCTTACTTTTATAGAAACTCCTTGGTCTCTTGGTGTACTTTGAGGAGAAACTGAGGCTGGAATGAGGAAAAGATAAATGAAACAAAAGCCGGGTTCAGGTGGAAGCCTCTTTATCTGATGGTTAAAGGACCTGAACAACAACAGGTGGAGGATTTATTTATATTCTTGAAAAGTTAGTATCATGAAACAGAAGGTTGCTTTGTGACTAATGACCAAAAAATTGTTCAGGGAGGATGCTTTTCTGAAGACTGAGGAAGCTTGGCTACTTTAAGCACTGTATCCTTGTCTTATCCTCATACACTGGACCAATTTCCAACTTCAGCTGCTCCCTACATATTTTAAGCATTCAGAAGGAAGAGGACTTAAATGTCATACAAAATCAAATGGATCTCAGGCAGAATCATGTCACTCTTCATTTCATACTTAAGAAATCCGCTTTTCAGAGATTGGAGGGTTCTAACTCAGAAATGTTGTTTGGGCGTGGTTGAATTATAACCAGATACTCTGATGGTTGCTACTCAGTCCCCTCCATAAATCAATCTTCTTCCTGGTTTCTCACAACACTAGAAACTTCAATGCTAAAAATTCTTTTGAGTAAAAGAACTGTGTATTCAGAAACTCTCCTCTAACACTCAAGTGTATTGCTCAGAGGGAATGGCATAATGGTCAGTAACTCTGAGCTCGCATTTTCATCCAATGACTTTCTTCCTTCTCTACTGGCCAGGAAGAAGCAGTAGTTTTGCCTTAATGACATCAGTCACAGAATTTTATGCCTGGTAAAAAGTACATGTGTAGTTGCTCTCTCAGTGTTATTTGTGCTGTAAAATTGCTCATGTTTATCTAATTCAGATGTTTATCTAATTCAGATGTTTATCTAATTTAGATGTTTATCTAATTTATTATACTATAGAGATCAGTAGCAAAGTAAATGAGGGTACTACACCATTCATTGTTTATTTTGGAGAGGATTTTGTTCTATTATATTCAGCAGCAAGACAGGTGAAGGATTAACCTGTTCAGTCTCTTCGTGGAAGCACATGAAGCTGGAACATTCACATTCAGAGGAAACTCTGGAGTGAGTATGCAAAGAATCCTTCTGCTTCTGTGCAGAGCCTTGTCATTTTGAAGGCAAGCACAGAAAGGTGTGAAGCAAATGACATAGAAAGAAGGATAATTTTCTTCGCCACACTTTCTTTCTAAACCTTTCTAATCCAAAGCTGCCATTTTTCTCTAGTTCCTGAGGATTAGGAATTTATATGCTTACAAAAATCTGATATTGTTGGAAGATCTGCTCATTGTGGACTTTTGGACTCCTTCGTTAGGAGTTGTTGATTGGTCTTGACACTCTCTGGGTCAGTGAAATGTATTCATATGCAATTCTGGGTTATACAGAGGAAGGCTTCATCACAAACTAGCCCCCAGGAGGCAAAGTAAGCTTTTACTAAATTTGTGTCAAGGAATTTGCAACTTAGCATTTCACATTTATTTTTCCTAAACCACTGAAGTAAAATAATTTACATGATAAACAAAAGACTGAATGAAACTGTGTGTTTCTCTGGAATTATGGACACTGACAACACTGAGCATGCAGAGCATACTGACTCGTTTAGTCTTTTAAAGATTGTAGTAGATGAAGGTTCCTTCACAATCAAAATGCAATTGAGTCATTAACCTTACTGTACTGTGCAGATGCCTGTGAATTACCTTCTGTCACTAGGAAATTATTAAATCACCTAAATCACTGTAATTTGACACTCATCTTTCATTTTTCAGGGAGAACGGGACTGTGATCAGGACCTACACCTTCTTTTGGAATCCACGAGACACAGACCCTGAGCTTTGTGTTTGTGTCTCTCTTGACAGCTGTGTCCCAAGAGCTCTGAAATTACCCTCAGCTCTTCCTAATTTAAAGAGAAAACATCTTTTGTAAATTTCATCGCTTCCTTCCTGGGAATTATAGAGTGTACGCTCTTCCTAAGTATGTTGGAGTAGAAAGTGAGAGGGTTGCATGAGACTAATTGTGTGATAGATGCGTTTATACAGAACAAGAATATTTTTTCTAGCAGTTCAAAACCCTTTCTCTAGGTTTTTTTTTTTTTTAAATTTAGGTATAAATCTACATTTTACCTTTATCCTACTGCAGATTTGCTTAGGGCAATCACAGGACCCCACTTGAAAGCAAAGAGTACAAATAGAGACACAGATAAGGAAAAGAAAATTATACATATAATAAACATAAATGTATGTATATATGTGGAGTATAGATTATTTTCTACAAAAAATCCCAATGTCACTGTAAAATTTACTAACTGTACTTTTTTTTTTTTTCATTTGTTATTTGTCCTTGCTTTCATTCACTGGAAATATTTAGTTTTCTCTATAAAGTGAGCCACTGGTCAAAAATTTTTTATCATGAACCTATGTCCTATTTATATAAGTTTAGCAGCATTCTTTAGAGAGCAGGGCATGGGCGTTAGAGAGCAGGGCATGGGAAAAGGGGTTGTACGGTGGTTCTGGGATGTGAAATCAAATTATAGGCTCATCCTAGACTTAGAGAATAATAGACAGTAGGACCCAGTGATACAGTGAAGCAACTCCTTTTAGTTGTTTGATTCTGATACATGATAAAGCCTGAAGAGAGAAACGATTTTTATTTATTTTTAAAGAGAGTACAACATAGTATGAAAACAGAAAAATTGCGAATGATACAGAATTTCACTTAACAAAGTAATAGGATTTTCACAGTATTTGTTATAATGCATAGTGTTGTCTTCCCACAAATTATTTATAGTAACAGATATATGCATGCAAAATTGGAAGAAGAAAGAAATACATAAAAAATAAGAGGAGAGAGAATTGAAAAAGGAGACAAAACAAATGAAGCATTATCTGCTCCTTTCCATAGACCAGCAGAAATGCACAGTACAGTTGTCCAAACCACTCTGCTTACATCCACAGATAAATATCCCCCACTCCCTCTCCTGTCCTGCGCTTCAACTCAGTAACTCTTTCCTTTTGAATAAGCTCATTTCCTTCTACCAGGATCTATTGTACCTTTCAGATTTCATTTTGAGAGAAAAGATTTTAAAGCTGATTTTCCTTGCATTACACAGGGAAAGCTGTGGCCCAGAAGGTATGCTGGAGCTTTGTGCCTCTACCCCAGGAAACTATGGATCAGTGCTATTGCCACTCCAGAAGTGTTATTATGGGAGTGGAAAGCATCCTACTTGATGAAGGGCTATTAACAGATATAGACTGATCAGCTAATTCTCCAGCATGCATTTCTCCACTCAGGCCCACTGTTATAGAAGAGGTTACACAGCATATAAGCATTTATTATTCATCTAAGAGCTTAAATAGCTTTTGATTAGAGCAGTTGTTTGGATGTTCAGCCAAGCAGTCACAAGGATTCTATGCAGCCTGAGATGGTCTGCTGGGACCCTGCACTCTCTACTGACCAAAGAAGAGTGGGTGCTCCGGGAAATTCTGGGTTCACGGAGACTTCCGAGCAAAAGTGTATCTTGGACTACAAGGTGGGAAGGCTGCATGGCTCAGTGACTATTTAAGAAACACAAGAAAGATAAATGAAATTACAAATACAAAATCTAATGTGAAAATGAATTCTTTTTAGGATGAAAAGAAATCAATGTAAAACACATATTTTGAAATTCTAAGCAATATATGCATCTTTAAATATAGAAAGCTATTAAACCCTTATCAAGATTATTAAATTGATGTAAATCCATTTTATGACTTTTTGAGAGTTCTCTTTGTTCAGCTGTTCATCTCTCAACAATCATATTATTGAATATAATTGCATTTTTAAAACAGATATTTTAGTATTTCATTTCATGACTGTTCAGGATTTTATATTTATTGTTTACAACTAGATGCATAAAAAACAACTTTCAATATTGACTTACTTTTAATAGTACTAAACAATAAATGACATTTAATATGTTTGTATTTTTCAATGAATAGCATTTGATACATTTTATATTTTCATAATTTATATCAAAAAAAGAAAAAGTATGCTTCACTGGTAATGTACATTGAATATTTTGCTCTTCCTAAATGCAAAGAAATTCCATTTTACTAAGAGTCAATAAGAGACTCATATTCATTGTATAATTTTAAACATATAATGAGTTAGAACAGTGTTTTTATGCTACTTTCTGACTGAACACTTCAACCCTTCCTTCACAGTCTCAGTAGTGGATCCTGTAAAACATTTTGATATTGTAATATGACCTCTTTCATGTCATCACTCATGAGGAGTCGGGTACACCTCAAGATAGGGGTGTCCTGGCATCGCATGTTGCACCAGCCCTGCCCCTGAACATACTGAGTCAGCTACTGAGATGGGGAGTGGTGGTGCATGCCTATAATCCCAGCGCTGGGGAGGCTGAAAATAGGAGGATTACTACAAGTCTGAGCTGCATAGTGAGACCCTGTATCAATACATTAAAAAACAAAAAAGATAAGGGTATCTTGGAAGCTATTCCTACATAAAGCACACATACATCTGGAAATAATTATACTCCATGACTCATATCTGTACAAACTGAGTGGAGATAGCAGACAAATTGATGACATATGTTTATCCTGTGGCTCTTCATAAAAGTATATGATCATCTACTAGTGAAGATCATGACTCTCAAACTTTATTGTTATATTAGTACAACTCTAAAGTAGGGAAATGAGAGAGAAGATGAGGGAAGGGTAGCAGTGAGGGAGGGAAGGAGAAAAGAGAAGGAGGGAAAGAGAAAGAGAGAGAAGCAGGGAGAAGCAGACGGGGGGAAGAGAGGGAGAGAGAGGCAGAAAGAGAAACACATACAGGGAGGCAGGGAGACAGACAGAAAAAGACAAGACAGAGATAGAGAGGGAGGGCACGAACTTGATTTTATAGAATTGCTCAATTATAGGGCTGGCAAGTCCAACATGTGTAGGGTAACCTTACTTGGGAGTTACGCAATATAAGATAGAATCTTCTCCATATACAGGTAATGACTAAGATAAATTAACCTTACTAATAATGTAATAAATATAGATCAATTTATTTATTTTTAAATAATTTTATTGAAAAATGGATAGCAATGAGACATTTTCAAAACCAATTAATATATTATATATTATTGTCTTCTTAGTGGTTATTCATAGAACAAGATGTAGACATGATATCCTATGCATACTAAATGTAGATTTAAAAATTCAGTTTTGATTTTTCAAATTAACAATATTTCCTCAAAAGTAGGATCAGACAAATGGAGGTGAGATACAAATGAGGCTATCACTCAAATATCAAGTTAGTAGATTTATCGATTGTAAACACTTGGAAAGTAATTTGGGGATTTGAACCACATGTCTTAAAATGTCTTTACTATGTGGTCCTACAATTTTACTTGTGTGATTAAGCCTATTAAAATAATTGCCAATCCCTATGCTCATAATATATGTTTATGTGTATAGCTAGTAACATAAGTCTCAAAAAGGAAGTAGTTTAAACAAGTTTAATATCTAAATAGATGTATTGGACATATACTATTAAGATATTACTTACCATGAACTTTTTTAATACAAGATGTGGGGGGTTAATTAACAGTCTACTTGTAACACCTAGTTTTACCAAATCAGTATGGTATTGTGTGTCAATGGCCCACCTGAGGATTGTGGCCAGCAGCATAAGAAGGAGGAATGGAAAGGAAGAGGTTTCTCATGGAGAAGCTGGTTATGCTGGTTTTCCTGATATGAATTCAGCTGTTTTTATCATCAGAGGAGTTTGGGATCTTGCTGTCACTGATAATGGTGGCTGCTCTCCAGGGAGGGGGAGCTCTGATTCTTACTTTGAACATCACTTCTTAGCTCCAGGGCACAACCTCAACCTGATGTCACAGGTCATTCATCCCCCTGGAACAGACTTTCAGGCTTCCATCACTGACCTCTGGGCCTTCCTAGTGTACACCCTTGATCACAACTTACATAAGAGATTGCTGAGGGCTCCAGGCCTCCAGTTGGATCTGTGGGGACATTAACATGGGCTCTAGGTCTTCAACTGGACTTGTGCAGGGCATAGTCCTGGGATTCAGACCTCAGCTGGACTCTACATCTCTATTGTGGGCAGATCTCCTAAACTCTTTTCCATTTGATTCATGGGATGAATATTATAAAATAATTCCATAAATTATGTACCTTGTAGTAACTGTTTCTTTTACAAACTTTGACTAGAATGCAGGAAATTATTTACATTCTAAATTTAAATTTCAGGGGTTAGGGAGATACATCAGCAATCTAAGCACCTGCCTGGCAAGCACAAAGTCACGAGTTTGAATCCTGGTTCTACGTGCCATGCCAGCCAGGAAACCAGAGGTGGTGGAGCATGCTGGCAATCCAAGTTCTGGAGAGGCTGAGACAGGAGAATCACTATGAGTCAGAGCTGTGTAATGCACCCCTGTAACAACCAAATAAAATATAAAAAAAAATTTAAATTTTATTCCTTCTTGGTCTTTTGGCTAAGATCACGTGTAATATCTGTTCTTATCAGCTTAATATCTGAAACCTCCTCTGTCTGAGAACAATATCCAAAAAAAATTTTTGGAACTGGAAGATGGGATAAGAGCTGGCTCCATCCACTCAATGTGCTGAACTGGTATGGGGCACCAAGGAAAAATTAAATTTCAGAAGCAATAATAGTTCATTATATGTAAAATACTGTATCTAATCTATAAAGCTTGAGGTGATCATATCAAAATCATAGATAAGATATCTAACATAAATTTTATAGTTGGTAGCCCAAATGACAGTTGGGAGAGAGTTAGACTATATTTTCTATTGTTAGGTTTCTAAAAATGTACATATGAGATTGTGATGTTATGAATGAACTGAAAAAGAAATTGATATAATTATCAAAGATAGTTTAACATTCTATTCCTTATGTGTTTGCAGTAAAGAAGATAATTGGCTTGAGTTTTATTATTCAGTTGAAAAATGCCTTTTGCTCAGATTTTGAAAACATATTTGACATTTTTTTCTATTATTAATATATTTCAAATAGCTGGTTATAAATCAAGATCTAGTTGATTCCATAAGGGGTCCATAAGTTTTTCTCCCAGCAAGGTGGAATAATAAATTCAATATTTTGACAGTTTGATGGCAAGTACATTTACTCAGAAAAAAATTTATTATTCAGCTGCAATTCATACAGTTTCTTTGCTACTTATCAGTTTAAGTCAGATATTATTGTAAGTTTTTACAGTATAGGACACTGAATGGAAGACCTTGCACATGTAGGGCAAATGCTCTGACACTAGATTATACACCAAGCCACAATCAAATATTTTTTAAAAATCTATGTTCTCAAGTCTAATGAGAGTCACTAGAGAAAACAGTATATTTGAAATAAAAAGTCACAACATATGGAATGGTACTGTGGATTTCAGCTTTGTGGAACTAACAAACACCAAAAATCTATCCAAAAAAACTCTTCCTGCTTTTCCTCCCATTAAGCTTCAAAGAATGAACATACAAGATTGTGATGTTATGAATAAACAGAAAAAGAAATTGATATAATTAAGTTGTCAAAACCAATTTAACATTCTATTCCATATGTGTTTGTAATAAAGAAGATAACTGGCTTGAGTTTTATTATTCAGTTGAGAAAATGTCTTTTGCTCATCTTTTGAAAGCATTTGATGATTTTTTCTGTTATTAGTATGTTTCAAATAGCTGGTTATAAATCAATGAGTTTTTATTTTCAGTACGAAGGCCCAATCCCAGGTCCTTTGCACTGAGCTATATCTCTAGCCTTTTTTTCACATTTCTGAAACAGGGTGTAAATAAATTGTAAAACTGCAATCCTCCTGCCTCAGCCTCCCAGAGTTCTGGGGTTAGAGGTATGCACCACCAAGTGTGGCTCGAATTGCAAAGGGGATCTGGGAATAAAGGGTAATAGCAGGGTAGGCGGGTGAAGGGGAAATAAAATTAATGAGATACAATAAATGTATATACCAAGCCCTCAAGATGAATGTAATTAAATGTATACTAATCTAAATAAAAAATATGAAAGAAAACTTTTTGTGTCTGGCATCTAGTAACAATTATTGGTAAAGTGCATACACACAGACACACAGATAGATTAGCAAGGAATACTCTTTATTAATTGTGGCTCTGCTTATCTGGCATTTTAAAATGTGTTTATATTCATTCAAACTTTTTATTTTTTAAATAATAAGCATTTATCTGTTTCTTTAAATGAGTTCCTTTGAAAATCACTGTTATTTCATCTATCATATTCTCTGCCTTTTATCAGCTTTTTCCTAAAAGGAATTTGTGGTTTCAATTACATTTGGTTTCTCTAGAAAATGCAAGAGAACTTTAAAAATTCTTGAGGGAATTTGAGTGTGAAGCAATTTATTATAAACTTCATCCATGATAGGCATGGATTCTAACTAATATACCTTCATAAAAATTATTCTAAACACCACAGAAGAATTACTATCATTCCATTTCTTCACTTGACACCCTCCTTTACTGTCATTTCCCAGGAGGGTGACATCTGATTTCACAGTGCCCCTTATCATTGAGTGGATGTGTTGAGCAGATTTCCCTGCTCCGCTAATTTTGGAGTGGATCTTGTAACTTGTTTTGGCTTATGAGATGCATTAAAAGATACCACATACATACCAGGCAGTGTTTACCACTAGAGAAACAGAAATAGAGAAACAATCCTAAAATTTATATTATATAGTAATAGCATAATGATATAATAGCAATGTGCAATAACATATCTATCTGTCTATCTATCTATCTATCTATCTATCTATCTATCTATCTATCTATCTATCTATCTATCTATCTATCTATCTATCTACATCTATGTATCTATCTGGAGTACAATGGACTCCCACAGAGTTGGGTGGTCTGACTGCACACCAGGGATCTGACTATTTCCGTTGCCCATCTGGAGCTCTCTTCAGTGACTGGTGTGAGTCAGGATTAGGAAGCCAGTGTGAGTCACTGGAAGCTGAAGAGTCTGTGCTGAAATCCAGGAGATGACATCTGAGGTGAGGGTGCAACCTGCAGCTCCTCTGGAGAACCACAAACAGATCCATCCTCCTTCATCTCCCCTTTACGTCATTGAGGTGATTTGCTGCCCTTAGATAGGTTTAACACTCTAGAGTGTGGAATTGCTGAACTAATTTACTTGTGTTTCTCTTGCTCAAGTTGACACAATCAATCAACCATTGCGACATGCTCCTATTGGCCCTGCTGTGCATCTGTCACCAGGATGAGAAGAACATTCTCCAGTCAGTGCGGCCATCTGGGGACCTGAGAGAGATGCATGAAAACATGCTGTGCCCAGCCCGGCCAGCACAACCTGAAATAAAGGCCTCCCAGGTGACTGGACACATTGTGGGAATAATTGTTATTTTAAGCTACTGAATTCAGGATAATGTTTTATACAACATTATTTTGGGAGTGTGTAAGTAAAATACCCATGAATACAATTGCTGATGTTACACTGGAGAAATTTCTATAGTGTTTTCTGATTTATATTTATGTGTGTATGTGTACGTGTGTGTGTGTGTGTGTGCGCGCACATGTGTGTGTAACAACTTTTAGTTGTTTTACTTTCACAAATCAGAAAGCTGTACTTTCAGGAAGCAAGAGACCTTGGTTTTGGTCTTCTCTTGGCCAGCAAGTAAAGTAATCTTTGACAAGTCCTGTAATTTTTCTGTGCTGCAGTTACTTCATTTATAAAAATGAGAAATGTATTGTGATAAATTTAAGAATGGCACTTACACCGGATATGTAGACTCAGTTTATTATTAAAATGTATACTCTTCTGAAATAAAACAGTATCAGTTATTTAAAGATATAAAACTCCTATGTTGTACTTCGCATATCTGTGTATCAAGGTTAGAGTCTTTTAGAACTGCTGGAGTTCTAAGACAGGAATTGGGATACTTGAGAATATATGATACGGCTAAGGACAGACACAGTTGTAAGATCTGGGAAACTGGGCTGAACGGAAATACTCTGACGTCTTCAATGAGATGCAAGATCAGAGGGTTGGGGATGTAGGCCATCAGTGTAGCACCTGCCTGGCAGGAACGATGTCCTGAATTTGATTCATGGTACAACCCCCCCCCCAAAAAAAAACACCTCCATTAACAACAACAACAAAAAAAACCAAACAACTACCTCACTTAGCTATGGGCTGAAGATATAGCTCAGTGTCACAAGCACCTGCTTGCCAAGAGCAAGGCCATGAGTTCATTTCCCAGTTTATTTATTTTTTTGTTTATTGATGTAGGATCAGAATTTGAAGGAAGAGACACACAGTTTTCATAATTTTGAGTCTGATCCTTTGCTTCTACTGTCCAGAAGAGTATGCACATCCCTTGCCGACAATTGTGTTATAGCAGCAGTGGGTTTTCATAAATATTACCTGGTAAAAATTTGTTTGCTTTTGCCATCTTTTTTTGTTGGGGTTAAGAGGAAATGGTCATATAGTATGCACTTAGGTAAAGCAGACTACTAGTTCTCAAAGTCCCCTCATTTCTTTTGTCAAAGGTCCAGTTTGGAAGGCTTTTAACTAAAGGATAAGATGTACACCCTTCCCTGGATAGAATAACAAAGAAGTGTGCTCACAAATATTTTTTCATTTGTATTTATTCATCCTCCATTACATTTTATACAGGATTTGAAGGAAAGAATTGCCACCCAGGAAGTGAGACTGGGGAATACATGCTTTTAGCTGATGGCAAGATGCCCAGATTAAAAATGCGCAGGAAGGGAGGTTGGGAATTGGGAAGCAATTAACCATCTCTGCTACAATGATAAATCTCTATATTGTACTTCTGAATTTATGGCACTATAAAATACTTGCATTTTACTGACCTAAATTTCTATTAATTCAACGTTTCTTTTTTCAAATGGTGGCAATATAATGGTCTGTATAGTTGTTCAGCATAGGTATTTCTTGCCAACTGAGACATCATAAGAGAATCAGAATACACTTAGTTGTATTTAGAATTTCAAATATATTAGAAATAAAACATACAGGACACCATAGGTATTTAGTTATGTGTGTATGAGATCAGCATACTGCTGAGAACAAAAGCACGCTACCTGTGGTCACTTAACAAACAGACATTAGGCATACTGAAGGTCACACAGATAGAGCATGAGCCAATGAACTATTAATGTTCTAAATTGTGGAATAATGTTATAGTTGGACCCACCACAGGAAATGTGGAAAAACTATTCTTTTAACTCTAATTACACGCAGATTTTTATAAGAGCATCCTAGAATGTCTCCTATCACAAACTCCCTGCATTAATCCTATGGAGTGAATGGCTTAGGACAGAAAGATCAAATTATAAGCAATGACATTATCATAGGAGTAAGCTACAGGGAATTCTTAACACAAAGAAGTTAGACATGATTTCAGGACACCATAAAGCACATCTTTAGGAAAAAGTACCCACTATAGGGAAATGCTAAAAATCCACTGAAGATTTCATAGTTTTTATGTACATACGCAACAGGATGAGTCCTGCTGAGAGAAATATGACTTCCATTCTAGTGCAGTGCAGTTGGCCTGAGCAGTAGTAGTAAATAAAATCCTTCTCTCTCACATTAGTAAGAACCCTTTCACACACGTCAGTTCTTTATGACTGATTATGACTATTATTACAATTATAGATTCTTATTTACAGACCTTCAAAAACAGGACTCAAGTCTCCCAGACAGAAACATAGAAACACCAGCCAGCATTTGGAGACATCTTGCAAATAAAATAAACCTGTCTGAGCTCAGAGAACCTACTGGAGATACGGTGCCCCAGAAAGGCGCCTTCTCCTGCAGAACTCTGGTTTACCTTCCTGTACTTTTCTGACTGCATCCCAGTTTGTGGGTGTCTCAACTCACTCTGGTTTTCCACACTAAATTTCCCTGATTGGGTGCACTGTGCCTTGGCACTGTTGGGTTGTGCTTCTCTCATCTCGTTCCGGTGCAGTCTCAGTGAGAACTACACACTGGGTCCTTTCCCTTAGTTGTTGTATTGGCTGAAAGACTATAAGTGGAAGGGTTCAATATGCATCTAGGTCCTGGACACCAGACTGGATGTTCTTTTTCACTTACCAGAACACTTTCCAGAGTCAATAGTGTGAGTGCTGCTACTATTTTAAACAAAAGTGTCATTTTAAAGCAGATTTTGAGTCACAGATAAAGGTGAACAATTGCACATTCATCTGTCATTTGAAGCTGAATGTCAGGCCACTGAATATTCAGTCTTACAGTCTTTTTGTTCCTCAGAGCAGTGTTTCAATCTTTTTAAAAACCAAGTTGTGATCAGAGCCAAAACTGCATATACTTAACATTTAGTTACTAATCACAAATTGTTTCTCTATGGTTTTGTCAATTTATGTAACTTTCATTCGTTTTTGAAGTTGCATTTTCTTCCTTAAATGCCTGCATATGTTTACCATAAAATTCTTATTGTTGAATATTTAGATTGTTTCTTCCTTTTACCTACAAAATGTTACACTGGATTATCTGTAGAATAAATTCCTAGGACTAGAAAATTGATGGCTCAGAGGGTATTATATTTTCATGGAAATCCCATCTTATATTTTTATTCACTTCTATGAAACATAGTGAATATAAATGGGAGTAGTAAAACAAATTCTCCTTTTGATAGGCAAGCACTGTTCTCAGACTTGTATCTTTACAAAGATAGTCAATGTGAATAAAAACTTGCAAGTAGTTAGGAAAATCCTCTCATTTGAGAATATTTTTATTTTCTTTTGTACTGCTTATTTATTTATTCGTTTGGTACAGGGTCTCACTATACAGCTCAGATTCATACTGATCCTTCTTTGTGAGTCTCCCCAGAGCGAGGATTACAGGCATGTCCCACCATGCCCAGTTTCTGTGGCCAGTTTGGCATACCTGAGATTCTGGGCTTAGGAAGGTATGTGGAGCCAAAGATCAAATTCTGGTCCTTGCTCTTACAGGAAGATGCTTAGACCACCGAGCTACCTCCTCAGGCCCAGTACTACATTTAAGACAGTCCAAAGATGTTTACCAAGGAGATATTGAGAGGATGACACTGTCACCAGTATAATGTCACCACTCATGGCTGCGGCACACTCGAAAGCTTTGCCATTTAGTGTCTGCCTTAAGTTATAGCTACTTAAAAAATTAAAAATATAAAAAGTCATAACCACTGAAAATCCTTTTGATGAGCTACTCTTCTGTCGATTTTTCAATATGCCTGATGATTCTTTCTGCAGGGAAGGATGTCCATGGATGTAAAGTGTTCTCATTCATAAGTTTTTAAAACATGATCCAGTTGGTTGTTCTTTAAGTTTTTTATTCATTTTAATGAAATTAAAAGATACACTAGCAATAAAACAGCTTCAAAATAGGTTAATAGGACAGTTACAATAATTAATGCACTGCATATTGTTGTCTTCATAGTAGTTATTCAAAGGACAAGATGTAGACATAATATCTTGTCTGAATAATATTAGTACAAACCTTTCTTTTCAATGAACTAAGAGAAAGTAGCTATGTATCTATCCTATCTTATGTAAACATATATATTTTTGTTCACAAGGTATTTTATTTATACTTGTGCAAAGTTAGAAACATGTGACACAAGGTTTCCTAGTGACGAATAGCTGACTTTAGCCACACACATGCTTTTCTCAGGACTGAGGTAGCTTGTTCACTTTACGCACTGAGGCCCAGTCCTGCCGGCACACATTCAATCAATTTCCTAGCTTCCATGGCTCCTAACATATCCACCTTTTTTGTTTTGTTTTATCAGAGATGTGTGCTCCATTGCAGTTAGAGAAGCTGTATTTGGAGAAGTCTTAAAAGGACCTTTTCATATTCAAAGCCAGTCTAAAACTTGTAAGTATTGGAATTCAGCAAAATAATCCACTATACTTCAATAGACCATAATGGTGGTGAGTTGTTAGCACATCTGGCAATTGTCAGAAGTTGTTGACTTGAGCATTTTACAGCTTAGCACACTACTATATTTTTTTTTTTCTTTTTGTGGAAACAGGGATTGAAATCAGGCCCGTGTGCTTCCTAGGGAAGCACTTACTCCACTGAGCCATTTCCCCAGCCCCTTAAAATATTCAAGTTTCTTTTTTTTCCTGTCTTTTTTTTGTTTTATTGAAGTAAAAATATCAATGAGACAGTTTTAAGACAAATTAACAGGACAGATTTGATAAATTAACACACTGCAAACTGTTTTCACAGTGTTTTGGCATCGTGTGAAGTGCATATAAGATATTATACTTACAGGCATCATTATAGCAGATGTCTCTTATGAGTAATTAAGAGAGTATAGCTGTTTACTAATCTTATTTTTTATACCTGAATTATATGAAAGATTCAATAATTAATAGTTTCTACCTTGTTATTTTCCTAGTGGTTGTCCATAGTACTAGAAGCCGACATAATATCCTGTCCAACCACCATTAGTGCAAATCTTGCTTCTCATAGAATTATGCAGAACCATGGCATATTTATCCTTACTGTACTGTTTTATACACACACATCATGATTCTTCCTTTCTACACCCCTTTTTTTGTGTAGACCTGTCAAAGATGGGCACACCGTTGTCATTAAACCAATTTAGGTGCCTGAACTCAGCAACACAATCCAACATAGTCCAGCATTCTACAATAATAGTGAGTTATCTGAAGAAGTTGTTCACTGTAGACATTTACAGCACACCTTATTATTATGGCTCTGCGTTGTATACCTTACTTTTATACTTTTGTGCTGGATGGCTAAGATCAAGATAGCACAAGACTTATATACCAAAACATGTAGTTTTTGTTTCTGATGAGGTCTCATCAGGGGTTATCTTGTAATCCAGTACCTTATTCTGTAGATCCTTTGTCTGTGTCATCCATGTGGATGAGTCATGGCCAATATTTGACCAGTTTGCTCTTTGTGAGTGTCTGAGAGATAGTTTTCCCTCCATATGACTCTCCCTAGGCACACTATAGAACATCAATCTCTTTCCTCTGTGGCTCCATGATCTCCTTGTTCAGAAAACTTGGGGTTCAACTGAGTTTCATGACGTTACAGTACAGGTTCTCTTACATCCTGAGTCTTCGCTGACCTTAAAAGGCTAGGTCCAAAATGTTGGCTGACCTTGTGGCTCTTCTATTTCTCCAATTTTGATCTGTGAACTTAGGTTGTTAACCATCCAGAAGAAAAGCTGCTTAGTACCCTGCAGCATATGCCGTTCACTTTGCCCTATCTGAATCAATTGTTTTTAGTTATTGTTGTACATTTCTATTTGTATTTCCTCTTTTGACCTCTTATAGGGAGACTATATGATATTTGCACATGTGTGTCTGGTTTATTTCACTTACAAGTATATGTTCAACTGGCATCCACTTTAATATAAGTGGTTCAAGTTTATCATAATTTATAGCTGAGTAATTCTCTGTTATCCAGAAATACCACATCTTTTTCAACCATACCTCTTGTAACGGATATCTTGGTTGTTTCCAAGATTTTGTTATCACAAATTGTGCTGCTATATACACATATATCACTATGATATAACGTTTTCAGTTCCTCTGGGAAAATTCCCAGTAGGGGATAGCCAGCTTGAATGGGATTTCCAGTCCTACTCTTTTGAGGAGTCTCCACACTGATCTCCACAGTGGTTGTACCAGTCTACATTCCCACCAGCAGTGGAGAAGTGTTTCCTGTTCCCCACAACCTCTCCAACATTTGGTGTTGGTTGATTTCCTTATGACAGCCATTATTTCTGGAGTGAGATGGTATCTCAGTATTGTTTTTATTTGCATTTCACAGATGGCTAGCAATGTGGAGCATTTTTCATATATTTATTTGCTTCTTTAATTTTGTCCTCTGAGAAGTATGTATGCACCTCAAATGCCCATTTCTGAATAGGTTCTTTAATTTTGAGGGCCCTGTTATATCTTAGTTCTTTATAGACAGAAGGCCTTTGTCAGATTGCTTGTTAGTTAAGATTTTTTCAATATTTGTGAGTTGTCTTTTCACTCTGTTGACAACTTCTTTTGACGTGCAGAAACTGCTCAAGAAGAATTGATCCCAGTTGTTGATTCTTTCAAGTGTTTCCCGTGCAAATATATGTTCATAAACTCTTTGCCTATCCCTGTGTTCCTCCTACTTTCTCTTCCAGGAGATTCAGTGTTTCTGTTTTAATGTTTTGATCTTTAATCATTTTGACTTTAGCTTAGTGCATAGTGATAGATTTGGGTCAAGATTTAGTTTTTGGCATCTAGAGAGCCAAGTTTTCCAGCACCATTTTTTAAAGAGGCTATCTTTCTGCCAGTGAGTATGTTTGGCCCCTTTGTTGAAAATCAGATGGCTGAGTGTGTTAGTAGATGTTTCTGTCTCTTCTAATCTATTCCATTGATCCTCAGGTCTATTTCATTGCCAATACCATGTTGGTTTTATACTACAGTGGCTTTGTAGTATAATTTCAAGTCAGGAATTGTGATGTCTCCTACCTTGTCTTTATTGGCCAAAATTGCCTTTGCTATTCTAGGTCGTTTGTGGTTCCAAATACATTTCAGGAACGAATTCTCTAGGTCTGAGAGGCATGTTGGTGGCAGTTTGATAGGGATTGCATTAAATCTGTACTGCAATTTTGGGAGTATGGCCATCTTCACGATGTTGGTTCTTCCTATCCAGGAGCATAGAATATCTTTTCATTTTTTGAAATCCTCTATAATCTCTTTTTTGAGGGTGTTCTAATTTTCTGTGAAAAGTTTGACTTCCTTGGTTAAGTGAATTGCAAGGTATTTCATTTTCCACGGAGCTATTGTTAAAGGTATTGTTTCTATTGTTTCCCTCTCAGTATGCTTGCTAACTGTGTAGAGGAATGCTATTGACTTTTGAATATTGACTTTGTGTCCTGCTATGCTACTGAATTTCCGTATCAGTTCCAGTAGTTTCTTGGTGGAACTTTTTGGGTCTTCCAAGTAAAGTATCATGTCATCTGAAAATAGTGATAATTTAACTCCTACTTTACCTATTCTTATTCCCTTTATTTCTCCCTCTTTTCTAAAGGCTGTTGCTAATAATTCCAGGACTATATTGAATAGGAGGGGTGATAGAGGACATCTTTGTCTTGTATCTGATTTAAGAGTAAAAGATTTCAGTTTTTCCCCATTCAGGATTATATTAGATTTTGGGTTGTCATAGATAGCTTTTATCCAGTTAAGGTAGAGTCCATCTATTCCAATTTTCTGTAGGACTTTGAACATGAATGAGTGTTGGACTTTGTCAAAAGCTTTCTCTGCATCAATTGAGAGGATCATGTGGATTTTAGATTTCAGTCTATTGCTATAGTGTATTACATTTATAGATTTTCGAATATTGAACCATCCTTGCATCCCTGGGATGAATCCTGCCTGGTCATGGTGAATGATCTTCTTGATGATTTGCTGTATTCTATTTGCTAGGATGTTACTGAGTATTTTTGCATCTATATTCATGAGGGAAATTGGCCTGTAGTTCTCCTTTTTGGTTGTGTCGTTCCCTGATTTTGGAATCAGTATAATATTGGCCTCCAGAAATGATTTTCGGAGGTTTGCTTCCTTTTCAAATTCATTGAAGAGTTTGAAGAGTGTAGGGCTTATATCTTCTATCAATTTCTTGTAGAATTCATCTGTGAATCCATCAGGACCTGGACTTTTCTTTGCAGGTAGGCTTTTTATTACGTTTTGTATTTCTTTGGCTGGTATTGGCTTATTGAGAGTTGTTATACCTTCTTGGCTCAGTTTTGGTAATTTTGTACCTTTTTGGAAATCTGTCCATTTCTTGTGAGTCTTCTATTCTTGGAGCCTAAAGATTATCGAAGTAGCTATTGATAATCTGAATTTCCACTAGGTCTGTGGTTATTTCACCCTTTTCGTTCCTTATTGCATGTACTTGCATTTTTTCTTTCCTCTTTTTGATGAGGTTGCCTAGAGGCTTATCAACTTTATTTAGTCTTTCAAAGATTTAATGGACATGACAAAAGACTTAATGGACATGAAAAACCTAATATCAAAGAAAAAAAAAGCATTTTTTTTTATTTGTGGATTCTTTGAAATGTTTTCTTCATCTCAATTGAATTAATTTCTGCTCTAATCTTTATGATTTCTTCCCGTCTTAGCACTCTGGGTTTTGTTTGCTCTTCTTTTTCTAGATGTCGGAGGTGCAACATTAGGGGGTTTATTTGTTCCTGTTCTGTCTTCCTAATGTGTGGGTTTGTAGCCATAATTTTCCCTCTAAGAAGTGCTTCCTTTGCATCCCATAAATTCCAGTAAGTTGTGCTTGAATTTTCATTGAATTGTAGATATTTCTGAATTTCTTGTTTAGTTTCTTCTTTGACCCATTGATTGGTGAGTAGGGTGTTGTTTAGTTTCCATGAATTTAGCTGGTTTTTCTGGTTTCTTTTGTCATTTATTTGCAGTTTCATTGCACTGTGGTCAGATATTATGCATGGGATAATTTCTATTTTCTTGCATATACTTACTCATGACCTGTGGAGTTGTATGTGCTCTATTTTGGAAAATGACCCTTGTGCAGTTGAAAAAAATGTGAATTCAGTTGTGGTTGGGTGGAACACTCTGTATATGTCCACCAGGTCCATTTGTTCCAAGCTCTGGTTCAGTTCTACTACTTCCTTGCTAAGTTTTTGTCTGGTTGATCTATCTTTTGAGATAAGGGGAGGTGTTAAGGTCTCCTGTTAAGATTGCGTTCTTAGATATTAGGTTTTTTATGTCCATTGAGTTTTGTCCTACATAGTTGGGTTCTCCTGTGTTTGGTGCATAGATATTTATGAGTGTTACCTCTTGCTCTTGAATTTTTCCCCTGACCAATATATACTGGCCTTCTTTGTGTCATTTGATCATTCTTGGTTTGAAGTTGAGACTGTCTGAGAACAAAATTGCTACTCCTGCTTTTTTCTGAGGTGCTGGGGCATGTAGTATTGTTTTCCATCCTTTGCCTTTGAGCCTATGAATGTCCTTTTGAGTTAAGAGTGTTTCTTGTATACAATATATTGTTGGATTTTGTTTCCTAATCCACTGTGCCAGTCTATTTCTCTTAATTGGTGAATTGAGTCCATTTACATTGATTGTTATAATTGAAATGTGTTGACTTATGTTTGTCATGATGTTTACCTGCTGTTGTTTATTCCTTTGTATCCTGTGTTTAATTGTCTGTCCTGTTTAGTGTTTTCCTTCCATTCTCATTCATGGCATTCTGGTCATTGTGGTCTCTCTAGCAGCCTGTGAAGGGATGGTTTTGTCATCATGAAATTCATTAGTTGTTTTTTGTCGTGGAAGTATTTCACTTCTCCATCAAACTTGGAAGAGAATTTTTCAGGGTATAATGGTTTAGGCTGGAGTTTGCTTTTGTTCAGGACTTGAAGACCTCTGCTCCATGCTTTCTTTGCCTTCGTGGTTTGTGTAGAGAAGTCGGCTATAATTCTGATGGGTTCTCCTTTGAATGTGAGCTTCTTCTTCTCTCTAGCAGCTTTCAGTATATTATTTTGTGTTGGATTTCTGGGATCTTGACTATTATATGTAAAAATATGGAATGCCTCTCAAATTTGTGTGTCATCCTTGTGTATGGGCCATGCAAATCTTCTCTGTATCGTTCCAATTTCAGTAAATGTGCTGCCGAAATGAGCAGTCAAGTTTCTTTCTGCTTTTTCTTTTGGTGGAACCAGGGACTGAACTCAGTCCCTTGTGCTTTCCATGCAAGTGCTTATTTTCCTGAGGCATCTCCTCAGGAGATGGGAAATTAATATGGCTTTACTTTTTATACCTCGTGGTTGCAGTTTTTCCTGTGAGATGGTTAGGAGCCAGTTAAAGCAAGACCTATATAACTCAAATGTAACTTTTGCTATATGAGAAGTTCAGGCAAATCCCCTCGGAATTTACCCTGAAACCATGTACAGCACCTTGTGGATCTTTTGTCAGTGTCAGCCTCTGAATGTTTCACAGGCATTACTTGACCAATTTGCTCTCTGTGAAAGCCTGAGAGAATTTTTTATCTCTAGGTAGCTCTCCTTAGGCACACTGTACATCATCAATCACTTTCCTCTGTGGCCACATAATCTCCTTGATCAGAAAATTTGGGACACCACTTAGTTACAGGATGTCACAGCAAAGCTTCTCTTATGTCCTGAGTCCTCACTGACCTTGCAGGGTTAGGGCCAAAATATTGGCTATCCTTTTAGCCCATCTATTTCTCTAATTTTTGCGCTGCCAACTTTAGTTGTTAAACATCCAGAAGAGAAGGTTAATGAAATGATTACCTTGTAACAGAAGCAGTTAATCTTAACATCACTATCCATCTGAATATCAAACACTTTAGACATAAAATGGAACTCCTATTTTCCAACAACTGTGGATATTGTAAAATTTGAATCCCTATAGGATGTTAGAAAACAATTACACATTTTTACACAGAAATTTAGAAATCAAACCATGTACAACATTGTAGCAGAACAGTCCTATGACTTTTTTCCTTGTCTCTCATTTTCTTTTATCATCTTTTTTTTCAAACATTTACTTTAAAAGTATATAGCAATAATTAATGTGACACTAGAAGCAGAATGCATTCAGAAGATCGAACTGCCAGGTATTTCAAGTGTGGTTTTAATATTATACATTGCTGTCCTCACTGTAGTTGCTTAGCTCACAGATTTCAGCATATAGTTAGTCAGGGTGAGAATTTTACCCATTAAATGCTATTTTCAAAAATGTGATTCTACAGACCATTGCCTGAAGCATGTCATTTATATAGATATATGGTTTTGCTTTTATCATATTTCCTATCTTCTTTCATTTCTTGCTCTTTATTGTTTAATCCCTAAATTTTCTCTTTCCATTTAACTGTGTCATTTATAACTTTCCAATTTTTATTTCTTCTTTTGAGTTCTTACAGTAGAGAGACAATACAGTATTTACACATGTAGGTCTGGTTTATTTCACTTATGAGAATAGCTTCAAGTTGCATCCACTTTCCCATGAAGGCTTTGAAATTATTTTCTTTTACAGCTAAGTGATACTCCATTTTATACAGGACACCTCATCTTTTTCATCCATTCCTCAGGTGATAGGCATTTTAGTTCTACCCTAGATTTGGCTATCATAAATTGTGCTTCTGTAAACATAGGCATACGTATATCATTGTGATATGATGTGAAACATGTTCCAATTTGGACTGATTGTTGACTTGAGCAAAAACTATAGCATTTAACATAATTCTACTTTTTATAAGACAAAACTTACACTTCTTTACAAATCTAGGAACTATCATAACTTCTGGTAACTGTATGCATGTTACTAAGTTACCACTGATGGAGTGAATAGAAGTGTTGTGTGCAGAGTTGAACTTTGATTGCTGCTTTGATTTGCTGATTTTGAATTTCTTATTATCCTTTAATGCAAAGTGGAGCACAGAAGAGTGCTCAAGCTTTTAGTGTATAGAGAAGAATAGAAGTCACCAGGGCATCTATATGATTTTGTACAGTGCAAATGTTGCAACAACCTGGACTATTCAAGTTGGAGAAGTTACACTAAATGGTGTAATTTCTGTCTTTGGGAGACCACTTTGTTACTGAGCTTATCCAGTGTCCTAACGAGCATGCCTGGGTCCCCTCATTCTCTGGGATTTCTTCATTCTGTGCTGTGTTCTGTATAAACTTCTTTCTTGGTTTACTTCTTCATTTTCCTTTTCTTGGTTTGCTCTTCACAAAAGAGCACTGCAATATAATTTCATTGCTTTTATAAATACTAGAAAAAAAGTCCTATTTTGACCTTTTTCCTGGATGGATAGTTTGATTAGACATGGAATTCTATGTGGAAAATAATTTTTTTTCAGAGTTTTAAAGTTACTGTTCCATTTGGCTTATTAGTATACAACTTTGTCTTTCAGGTTCCCCCTCCCCCAAGCCACATACACACACCTTAGAGGTCCTAGGATCTTCTGCTTTACAATGTGGTTCTGAAAGTTTTCAGTGTCTTGTTTGAGTGTGGATGTATTTTCACCTATTATGTTTGGTTCTCAATGGTCATGTCCAATACAGACATTTTAATTCTGGGAAAATTCCTTCAATTATTTGTGTATTATTTTCTCCTGTTTTCTCAGTTTTTTCTTTCCCGAATTCCCACTTTTTGAATACTAGACCTCCTGTGTTGCTCCTGAAATTTTCTTAATTTCCTTTCCTCTCTTTTCATCTCTGTGTCAGTTTGCTCTGTCTTCTATGAGACTTTCTCGAATTAAACCTTCTCAAAGCCTCCTCTGTTGATGACTTGCATTTTTTATGTTGTTGTTGTTCTGCTTTTAATTTTCAATAAGGACTTTTTTGCTTTTAAAATAGTTTTTTTTTCATGTTGGTTCCTGACCTGATCTTGCATGTGATATCTTTTGCCACTTCTAAGATGATATAAGAAACATTTATTTCCCTGGTTTTCTTCTCTCTGTAGATTTCTTTCTCCAAATGGCTTTCTTTATTATTTGTGTTGATTGCTATACTTTTTCAGATCAGAAGTTTTCCTCAGATGTGTGGTCTTTTTTTGTCAGTAATGTGGTTTGAAAGACAAATGAGAGTCACTGGTGCTGCATTGCTATTAGCTAAGTGATAGACTTAATGATTACTAAATATTAACTGAGCTATAGATTTCCTTTGGAGTTTTATCACTTTCTCTACTAATATCCTCTCTTCTCCAGAACCCAACTCAAGATACTACATTGTTTATAGTCCTACTGCTTACACTCGCTGAGTATCTTCTCTTGCTTTCTTAGAAAGTAAAAGTTTAAAAAGTGAATGGCACAGTCGAAGTGTAGGAAAGAGGCCTGTGGCTGAATTTGACAGCAGAGTGGCCTAGTCAGACCATTAGCTGTGACGTTCCTGCAGCTGGCATCTCTGGGTATGTCTTCCTGGGCTGATGTCTTCCAGGGTTGATTTCTCTCTGGGAGTCTGCTACTCCCCAATGAGGAGGGTACAGATTTGTCTGTCAGAGTTCTGAGCAGGTTGTCTGGGACTTGGGGACACATTTAGCAGGCCCTGAACTCCAATGACAATGTTTCTGGTACATTTTCTCAGGCTCACAACCGTGCTCAGCACCCTCAGTCCGGAGAGCTCCCATTTTAAACTTTCCTGGAGACAAAGTTTTCATATTTCTATTTTCCTTGGTGCGGGTGGGGGTGCCAATTATTACACAGAATGAAACTTACTAGTGAATTTAGATTTAAATTTTTTTTTCAAGCAACTTTTACTGTATTTTCCTTACTTGATGAGCTTACCCACCCAGTGTCCCATTTCTTTGCCAGAAATATCAGAAAAAAAGCTTTCTGGGAATTCTTATGTAAATAAAGTACTTTCAAACAATTCTCCTCTATAAACTTAGGAGTCTGACTATATTAAATTTGTTTCAGGGGTGGTCTTGCATGTATCTGATTCTTAGTGTGAGAAATGACTAGTTTTCCCGAGATTGTGTGTGTATGTGTGCCTGTGTGTGTGAAGATCTTTTTTCTCCTTTTGGAAAGAGCACATTAGAGATATGTCTTCAATCTGTCATTTTAACCTAGAACCCTCATGATTACTCTTATTATTCTTTTTTTCTGTTATACTAGCAGAGGAGGTTTTAAGTGATTTACATTTTCTTGGTACAGTTTTCTATGAATGAGAAAAAGGAATGTTATGAGCTTATTGAGAAGATTAAAATGATTTTGTTTGTTCATTCATGGAATTCATATATGATTACAAGAATTATACAAATAAGAACTTTAAAGTCCTTAATGAATTTCCAACAAGAGCGAGAGCTTATTCTGTAATGTACTATAAAAAAGAACAACTTGTGCCAAATACATCCTAGGAATACTAACATAAAGCTAAAATGTGACAGTAAGCTAGTGAAATACAGAAAAACATTTATAAAAGAACAATATGGGAGAAATTAATCTGATGAATAATAACCCAGAAAATGGTTTGCTTTTCAGGTCCTTCTGTAGGTGACACAATTACAAAAACATCTAAAGAGTTTGAGGCTTCCTCCCCTGCTCACTGCTGACTGGCAGTCTGGAAGAACCCTATGGTACATACCAAGTGGGAGAGAACTTGAACCCTCTGTTCTGAATGTCGCATCTGCAAGACCGGTAGGCCTCAAGTCCTCCTCTTATTTAATTCCATGTCAAATTCATTGATGCCCTGGCTGATGGAAATAAACTTTTCATATCTTCTTACAGCTTTCAGATGATCGGTTTCCAGAGGCATTCAGAATTATCTGACTTTCTAAAACCCACTAAGAATCCTGAGTGGTACAGAGGCTGTACTGGTTGTTTTAGTGGGACGATCATTTGTCCCACTGTTCATCACTTCCAGCAGCAGCTTTACCCCTCGGTCACCTTGCTTTGGAGATGCTTCTCTAGGGATCAGTTACCCCACCAGGGCAGATGGAGATTGGATGAACTGGATTCCAGTTTGCAAATAAACTATCCTACACAGGGAACAATCATGTCCAACAGAAGACCTCATAGGGCTTCTGACATTTGCAGAGACTAACTACTGACCCTTTTGAAGAGAGTGCTGGGAGTTCTTGTCTACACAGAAGAAACTGCCCTGAAATCCATTTAATTTTAGTTCAAAACTGTGAAGCACCAATGGAGCATGGCTCACAGGATGAAATGATTTTTAAAGTAGTGTTAATAATTCACATAGTCTTTCATAGGACCTGCCATAATCTGTACAGAATCTCATCAGAACCTTCTTTCTGTGCTAGTACTGAAGACCTGACTATTTGGCCACTGAGGAGAAATAAACAACAGTTTAAAACCCCACTTGTCTTCAATATCCTAACATATTTTAATGGGATTTTAAAAGGACAAAGAGATTATGTCATCTGAATGCACTTACATATATTTTTGATGAATCTGTAATAGTGATACATATGCAAAGGGTGATGTTTTAACCCCACTGCAATTCAGAACCACAGAACCTATGGCTCCTAACTAAATGCATTTTGGTGCTCAAATAGAATTTCTTTCTTTATTATTTATTTTTTAATGTATTTAATACAGGGTTTGCAGGGTCTCATTCCACAGTTTGGACTTGTAGTAATCCTCCTGTTTTCAGCCTCCCAAGCACTAGGATTACAGGTGTGCACCTCTACGAGCAGTCTCAATTGCAGTCTCAGTGTGCCCTGGGGGCAGGGCCAGCACAGCACGTTGGGCTTCGAACATGGTACCTGCGTCTGCCTAAGCAGGCACTGGAGTCCTCTGAGCTATCTGTCCAGCATGAGATAGAATTTCTTTCATCTTCCCTCTACCCATTCTCAGCCTGCAATGGTTGTGCCATTGAGATCAACGTTTTTCCTTTTCTTTTCAGGTTCTAATGTGAGAGAAAACATGCCTGCTTGTCCAGGTCCAGCTTACTTGTTTCATCCATTCTGTGGCAAATGACAGGATTCACTTGAAGCCTTTTTGTTCAGAGCTAGCACAGAACTTTGTGCTTGTAAGTATTTTGAGGTTTTGAGTATAGAGTTTATTCCTAGCAGTCTTTAAACAAAACTCATTAGCTTTAGGCTGGCACTGTCTGAAATAAAAAATAGAAAAAATATATATTATAAGTCTTTCAACAAGGTACTCTCTTCTTTTCTAGTTTTCGTAGTTGAAGAATTTCACTTAGATTCTTTCTCAGCTGGAACTTCCCTTGGGGATCTCTGCAAGATTTTGTGCACATCAGAAAACTTTGAGACAGCAGAGCTGAGAGAGGGGCTTCTCTGTCCTGCTTCTGTCACCTCCTGGAGTGGTTCTTTCCCTATATTCTGAGTTCTCCTCATATTCTCAAATGCCCTCAGAGTATTTCTCACTCTCCAAACCCCAACTTTATCAAGAAATGGCCTTCTAAGCTGTTGTCAGAGCTTATACTGAGAAAGTTTGGTTTGTCTTAATATCAGCTGATGATAATGAAGTAACAAAATGTATTTCTTTATTCAGTACATCATTATCCATTATCATCTATTTTATTTATTGATTGATTTAGGTGTTGAGAGCTCTTGGAAGCACTGTTTGTATACTTTTGAAATCTTCACATCAGCTCCTCAAGCACTGTTTTAATTTCTGGTACAAGCATTCCAAGTTTACTTGGAACATTCCTTCCTTATGCCTGGAATTAACTGTTTATCTAAATATTCTTAATGGGACATTTAGAAAGTAAGCAGAGCTCCAGGTGTCCTTATTACTTTTGAAGTGTCATTACCTCTAGACTCTTATAGGGGACAGAGGGAAGAAATGCATATTTTAAAAGGCATAAATTTGTGCTTGTAAGTGTAATTCTAAGTTACTTTTAAAAGCATTTCTTGCTCTCTTTTATTCCACCTTGTATCTCTTCTTTTCCACAGTGAGACCGCTAATGCTATACAAATTTAAGCATTCACATTTGTTTTTAATACCACAAAACAATAACCCGTGGCACACAAAAAATATTTTAACTACCATAGCAACATGACCAGAGCCAATGTGTACTCTGAGTCTGGAGTTCTATAAAATATATTATAAATTTCATAGCTTTAAAGCAAAAGAAATTTATTTCTTATAGTTGTAGAAGCTGGGTAGGCTTAGGACTGATGCAGGTTCACTATTGGGGGCTGCTTTCTGGTTCTTTGGTGGTGTTTTGACTATTCCATCAGAAGCAGTAAGGAAAAGCTAGCACTCTCTTTTCGATAAGGACACAAATCCAAGTTTCAGAGGGTCTGCCTTGTTGACTTCATCACATGCCAAATGACCTTCCTCCTAATGCCATCAGCTTGGTTGTTAGCATTTCAACATATGAATTTTTGGGAATAGATCACAAAACTCGGGGGCTGAGGAGACAGCTCAATGGAATAAGTGCCTGCCTGGCAAGCACAAGGGCCTGAGTTCAATCCTTGGTTCTGCCAAAAAAAAAAATCAAATTATGAGAATAAAGTTATCAGTCAGAGCCAAAAGAATAGAGGGGAAGACTGGATTAGTATAACTATTTAGAAGTATCACTGAGATTAGTCTCTCTCTAAGTGAGTCCTGAGCCACTAAAACTCAGATTCATTGAGGGCTACAAACAGGTTAAGGAATGTGCATAACTAATAGGGTATAAGCAAGCTGTTATTTATATCTTCTTTTGGCATTTATCAAACTTTAAATTTAAATATCACTAGTTGGTAACTTTCCAAGTAAAGGAACAAGAAGCGGACAGGGCACCGCCTCTAGGAACTGTTACTCTGTCTCTAGCTTGCAGGAATTACAAGGGCCCAGCTTCCTTAGGCTCTGTTCTTTGTTCCTTGCTCCCTCAGGACAGTAAGCTTCTGACTCATATCACCACATAAAGTCAGTCAAGACTTCTTTGCAGGTTATAGTGTGACAATATACAATATTAAGCTTTACTCAAATTAATATTTTTCCTTGTGACTATATTATATTGGTTTGATATATGGTAAAAGTTTCATTCAAAATTTTTCTATGATTATTAATTTAATATTATATTCAATATTAACACAGTTCAAACATTTAAAAAATAATCTCAAGAGAATTGCTACTTATTTTTACAGTGTTCCCACCAATATGATGTTACTTCAAAGTTTATTTTTTCAAAAATAAGTATATATATATGAATACATATAAACATAGTATTTATTAGACATATTTATTGAAATACAAACTATATTTTATATTTAATATGATTTCATATGGAAACTGTCATATAAAAGTATGTAAGAATGTATATGTACAATACATAAAATGACTTATAAAGAAAGAAGAACATAAAGTCTACTATTTTACAAACTTTGTAGCTTTTTTTTTTTGTGTAGTACAGGAATATTTATTTATTTTTGGTGGAACTGGTGATTGAAATCAGGCCCTTGCACTTGCCAGGGAAGTACTTATTCTAGTGAGCTGTCTCCCTGGCCCTAGTACAGGAATATTTAGTCCAGTTAGTGAGATTAAAATTTTGTTTGCAGTTGGTTTTTAGGTTTGGAGACTTATTCAGTGCAGGAAAATAGAGAAAGAGAAGTAAGTGAGACTGGAGTTTGGTCACTTAGCTTCTGTGCAGCCTTAGTGCAGGTTTACTTGCCCTGATGTTAGACCTTATTTTTACTACTGAGACTTTTTCTTTTCTTTCTTTTTTTTGGACCAAAATTCCATCATTATCTTTATAGTACTAACTGGATTATTGCCCTATTTTTCTGTGTCTTTAGTCTCTGCCTTAATTTTTGATCAACTTTTCTGTGTTGGGGTACAGGGTCTGCCCTAATCTGTCATTGAACTCTGTTCTCAAACAGGGTTCTGGGCCAACTTCGTAGCTTTTGTTTAGAAGTGTTCTTAGGTCTTCCTTATCCTGTTTTCATGCTAATTTGTTAAACTGACATGTAAAATTACAAATATTTGTAATGCATGCATGATATTTTGATGTATGTAGACACTTTGCATGTATACATTAGCTACATAGTGGGAAATGGAGCTGTTCGAAATACTTTATTACTTGATTTAATGACAATTTTGGGGCAAGAATAGATAATATCACTTAAAAATTTTCAAATTCATAATAATTTTGTTTGTAGCTGCCATATGTATCTTATTCTTTTATACAGCTGAATGGTATTTCATGTGCATGATAGTTTTTAATTAATATTTTACTTTTAGATAGTTAGAATATTTCCGATTTCTTCTAATAAATAATGCCATAGTCAATAAGCTCATGAATAGGTACTTATATATTATTGCAGGTATATGTGGAGGAAGCCTTATATGCAACTAAATATGAATAGCTTTGTTCATATTGCCAAGTTAGCCTCCATTGAGATTGGACCATTTGTATTTTCCTAGTAAGATGAAAAAATAGTTTGTCCACAGTTTCTTCAACAAAATGTGATGCAACACTTTCAAATTGCTAATTGGTAAGTGAGAAAGGGCATCAGTATGGTTTAAATGTGAATTTATTCTATTGTGATGAAACACTTTTGACACATATTAGAAGTTTATCATCTGTGTACATCTATATCTGCTTTAATGACCACTTTTCTCCTGTCTAGTTTTGTGTTTGTATCTGTAAAAGTTATACTTGTTAGCCTTTTTCAATTGATAAGTTTAAAAATGTTTTCTCCTTAGTAATCAGTAATGCATATCAACTTTCATATATATTTTCTCCATGTAAAATAATTGCTCTGGAAATTGCATTAGGCTGAACCTGAAGTTGAGTTTCCCCCTTCCCACATTAGGAGTGTAATCACATACATTTTCTTTGAAGACTAAGTGTTTTCACTGTTCGTTCTTTAGATCTTGGATCTTTCTAAAGTTTATGCTACTGTTTGTGGTGACATATGCATGCAATTTTATCTTTTCCCAAATGATGTTTCAGCATTTCTTACATTATTCATAATTATTATTATTTTACTTTGTTTTATTTTTGGTGGAACTGGGGATGGAACTCGGGCCCTTGTGCTTGCCAGGGAAGTGCTTACTCTACTGAGCCATCTCACCAGTCCCTCTTACATCCTTTATTAAAAATATTTGTATTTACTGATCTTTTAGTTTATGCAAAGATTAATATTACACTGATTGATTGATTTTTATGTATTTAGTGCAAGGTCTACAGGGTTTCACTACACAGATCAGACTTGTAGTGATGCGCCTGTTTTCAGCCTCCCAAGTGCTGGGATTATAGGCGCGTGACACCACGCCCAGGCTCAGCCAATGGCTTAGCATGCCCTGGGCTTGGTGGGCAAGGCATGCTAGGGATCCAATCCTGGATGCTGAGTCTTCCTAGGCAGCTGCTTTAGTCTACTGAACTATTTGTTCAGCCTCACATTGTTTTAAATGTATTTCATTTCTATTGAGTTTTAATGTCTTGCAAAATCAGTTCTAGAGTTTTCCCAAGTATTTTCATACTTTTTTTTTTTACATATAAAATTGCAATAAATCAGTTTATATTCAGGACATAGATACTGGGTGTTTTATTTTCCATTAAATTTGTGTAAAACTTGGAGACCATGTCATTTTTGGGTACTGCGTCATCTTAACCAAGGACAAATGATGCATTTTTGTATCTTTGAGAAGATTTTATAGTTTTTTTCAGATAAGTTTTGGGTATTTCTTAAGTTTATTAAGATTTTTTCCTATTGATACTATAAATAGGCTTTTCTTCACTGATCACTTCTAATTATTGTAGTATAAATGGCGTCTTTTACATAAAGAAGGATGAAGTCATGTTGTTTGCCGGAAAATGTTTGGATCTGGAGATCGTGAGATGAAGGAAGACACAGAAAGGCAAATACTGCATGATTCTCTCATCTAGAATCATAACTAGAAAGTAAGATAAAATTTAACAATTAAGCAAAATAACTGCCATGAAAGTAGAAGGGACACTATTACAGAAGAAGAGGTTGAGGGAACAAAGTATGGGGGTACGGGGGTGGGAACTACTAAATCAAGGACATAAATCTTTGGTGTTTTATCTTCCATTAAATTTGTGTAAACCCTGGAGACCGTTGTCATTTTTGGACACTGCACCATCCACGTCTGTGCGTGGACGTGCCAAAATGCACCCACAGCTCTGTGTACTTACTAACAAAGACTAACAGAGTCTGAGCATGGCGGCACACAGCTGCAATCCAAGCAGTCTAGGGGACTGAGGCAGGAGAGTCACAATTTTGAGTTCAGCACAGGGGGTCTATGAACTTAGCAAGAACATCTCAAAGCAGAAACTTAACAGCAGCTATAGGTGCAGCCCAGTGTAACGACCCCGCGTTAAATCCCTAGTGCTAAAGGAAATAAATGAATGAATAAATAAATACATAATAAATAAGTAGATTTTTAGTTTTTACATGAAAATCTCATTTAATTCTAATTTAGCAAATTTTTATTTGATACATTTATTAGTGATACCCTGAATTCTGCTCTATTGTCCTCAAAATAGTGCTTTTTTCTCACTGTTTATTTTTATTTGATTGAATTGGTTAATGATCTATTAATAGTGCTAAGTAGAAGTGGTGATAGAGTTCTAGCATGACAACAAGAGATAAAATCCTTTTCATTTCTTATTATTTGGCATATTTTTGCCCATCCTTTTATTTTTAGGCTTTCTGAGTTACTTTATGTCAGGTGACATCACTTACATATAACATAGAGACTGGTTTTGTTTTGAGAAATTTCCATGTTTTCTTAAATAGACATATAAGTTATTGATGTTTTTTGTCTGTAGTCCATGGGATATAAAAATTTACTAGAGTCAGGAGATTATCAATTATGAGTAGTAGGAGAACACTTTATCTTAATATCTTGTACCACTTATGTCTTTATATAGATGCAATGTGATTAGTTTTAACTGAATTACTTAAAGAGCAGGATCAAATTTTTAAATGTTCACATACTGATGGAAAAAAAGTACTTTAAAAGAATGTTAAAAAAAGTCTTGGAATATGTTGTTGTGACTTTTATATGATTATATAAAGGGTTTAAGATAAGGTCAAAGCCTAAGGATATAAAACATGAAATTTGTGGGCTCAAGGTTTCTATTTTTCTATTTCCAGTTTTTGATATCCTATAAAGCAGATGGTTAAACACTGTGAAAATCAGCTCTCTTACTTAGAAGTTAAGGATAAAATTAGATCTTCCATGTCTCTTTTACAATTTTTGTACCCAAAATCTCCCCATGACCCATTTTTCATAATATCTTATTCCCCAATCACATCTGGCATGTTAGTTTTTCCTTGGTTTGTAAATCTCTTACAAATCATTATAGAGGCCAGAGTTGAGAGGTTGTGCCCTCCAGGTTACTGCTCCAAAAAATAAATACATGACTTGGTGAAATAATGTGGCCCCTCATTCTTGTAATAGTTTGTTATGTGACTCTTCTGGGCTCAAATCTTGAGGGAACTACTTGCATTTTTTATGTTTTAAGATTTTTTTTCTGTGTGTGTATTGTGTGCCTGTGTGTGTGTGTTTGCCACTATAACTCTAAATAATTTACTGGTTTATCAATTTGAGTTGTTTGGAGTTTTTAATATTTATAAATAAATAAATAAATAAATAAATAAATATATATATATAATATATGCAAGTTTATTTATAAACTTCTCCACTATGAAAAAATCTTAATTCAAATCAAATGCCATCTGTTCTTTTTTTCTGAACTGTAAATAATTATAATATGATTTTCAGCTCTTCACACTTATAAATTTAAATGTTCAAATCTCTGATTATATTTTGGTGAACTTCTGCACTCAACTCATCCTTTGTGCTCTTTCTGTTCCTGCAGTTCTGCTTCCTCATCTGTCAGGTCTATGTGTCATGAATGTTGTTCGGATTGATGCAATTCACATTTTTCTCTGTAACCATAATTCATTCATAGAAAACTTATAGGCAAAGATTGACTTTGCCAGATGTCCTCAATCACACAATACTTAGATTAGTATTTCGTTTTTGTATTAATGTTCTCCAACTACATTATTTTTGTCGGTGTCTGATAATACCATCCTTGCATTCCCCAAAGATTCATGTCTCAGAATCAAGTTTAAATAGATTCTATTCACTTGAAATCTTAGTATCTTTCTTTTTGGACCACAAAATGTTTTCATTTCTCTTTTTTTTTGCTGATAAAAGTAAAAACAAACAAGCAACAAAAATTCTGTTTATCTCATAGAATCCAAGATCCAAGAATCAGGAAGAATTGAAAAAAGCCAGCAAGAGGAAAGGGTGAGAGGTGAACCGTGCCCTCCAGGCCACTGCTACAATGACCTACTCTTTGCAGCAGGTCCCACCCCCCAAAAGCACATTTCACTGCATGATCATCAATTTGTTAGTGAAGTTAGCACCTCTAACATCTAATCAATTTTAAAAAAAAAAAATCTATTTATTTAACTATTCGGAACACCATCTCACTATGCAGCTCTGGATCACAGTGATCCTCTTTCCTCAGCCTCCCCAGCACTGGGGTTACAGGAGTGCATCACCATGCCCAAGTTCTGTGGCCAGCACTGCATGTGTTATCAGGGATGGAACCTGGGTCCATGTGCTTTCCAGGCAGATGCTTAGACCACTGAGCTATCTTCCTAGCCCTTAATCACTTTTCTAAGGCTTCACTTCAGAACAGAAGTGCCCTCCAGGAAACATTTTAATCTAAATCATAACAGTTATCATTTGGCTTTAGTTCATAGTTGGTGATATTCTTTTAGGAACTGCACGATCCCATCCAGTTTGGACCATCCAAGGCTTATGTTCAGAGTGGGTACCAAAACATCTATATCTGATTTCATAATAGGAAGATATTTCTATTTCAGAAGGAAAATGCTGTAACAGTATTTCAAATTGGTGCTCTAATTAGTTCCATCACTTTATACACAGATGCATTAGCCAAGCATTGTCACATAATATTGCAACAATGGACCTTCCTTCCATCATAATGTTTGAGAAACATATACCTGTTAGACAAGCCAAGCAGGGTAGTATTCTTTACAATGACTTATGTTAATTTAGGTTAACCATTTCATTGGTACCATAAAAAAATTTGTGCTTTGTACTCTTTTTTTTTTATTGGTGGAACCAGGAATTGAACTCAGGCCTTTGAGCTTGCTAGGCAAGTGCTTATTCTACTGAACTGTCTCCCCAACCCCTGTGCTTTGTACTCTTTGTAATAAATCCTTGGACAAATTTATTAATGAATGGTTTTGATGTTTGCAAAACCAGGCATCAATAATAAAATATTAAAATCAATGTTTTCCTCTCCATTGTTAGTGTCACCATTTCACCTCAAAGTCTTACTTTCTTTTGCTTTTCATGGAATACACATCTTCATATCTAAAAAACAAACAAGCAAAAACAAAAAGGCAGACAAAACAAAACAACAACCACAAAAACCACCACCATCACTACCACAACAGGAATGACCAGGGATGACAAAATCTCCAAGTCCTTGCATTTCCGAAACACTTGCTGAACACTTAATGGGTCGCTGGCTAGATGTAGAAGTAGAGATTCTGGCCCAGACTCTGAAGGTCATATTCCATCATTTAACAAAAGCATATATTGCAGCTGCTCCTCTTAATAGATATTGTTTATGTACCTACTACACAAGCTGATGTTCATCTGAGGATCATTGCCTTCCTGACGAGATTGCTCAGGAAGCTCTTTAAGCATAAACATTTTCATTCTGTAATATTTTCTTATATTACCTATTTAATAGTTTCCTTCCTTACTTTTTTGCTAATGATTGAATATTGGAGGGCGCCCTGTTCCTCATCGTGCTGTTTCTCTATACTTTCATCAAATTTTCCTTCCAATGGTGAGACATCTTTCACATATTCATCATTGTTACATAGAATTTTTCAGTTCATTACTTCTAATTGATAAACACATTATCATTACTCCTAACTTTAAGCATTATTCATTATCCCATTGTTCCCTTCATTTCTCATTCTATTCTAGTTGTACGAAAAAACATCTAAATTCTCACATGCTGCCTGAATATTTGTTTTCTCTGCCGCTGGCTTCTATTATCTTTGTTACTTTCTTTTATTTAGTAGCATTCTCCGGAATATGTGGGAAATAAGAGGGAGATGAGCGGTCATGAGAATCCTGTGGACACACGGGAGAGGGCTGGGTTTGTGCAGCTGCTATGCTACAACGCAGATGAGGCTTGAGGACCTCCTCCTGTTTGAATGTGTGCACTGTGCTGGTGCCGCCCTGGCTTGCTGACTGCTTCTGCCCACACAATTCACACCAATTATCTGAGAAAAATTCAACTCTTCATTGTTTTTATTTTACCTATCATTATTGTTCAGCATCTTACATTTTTCTGCCATTATTATCATTTTTTTTGATGGTTAAATATCTGTCCTTCTGTAGGAAGGACTGCAACAATTGCACAATAGATCACACTTTGTCAGCTCTTCTGTAGTCAATCCTCACTCCTTCTGTATCCTACTTATCCAGGCTTTGAGTCTATAACCTCTGCTGAAATTCTTGCTTAGGTTATCATGGATTGCAGATTCTTTTCTTCTAACAATAAATACTTTTCTTTTAGCTGTCAAATCTCCAACAAATGCATTAGAATTTTTCACTCAGTGATAAGGTCCCTCCGGATTATTTCTGAAATTGCTCTGTACTTTTTATGAGATCTCAGGGGAGAAGGGAGATTACAGTATGCTTAGTTGTCCATCTTTTTTTTACCATCACCATATTTATTATGTGAAACATACTCAACTTATTATTATTAGATTTACTATGTGTATTCTCTAGCCTCAAATAATTCTTTAACCCTATATGAGGCTAATATACAGAAAAGTCCACAAGAAATACATAAAGTGGATACACAACCTTATTAAATATTGCCTCTAGATTGAAATGTCTTCACAGCCACTGTAGAATACAGTGTCATAAATAAAATGACTTATTTATTTTTGTTTTCTTCCCCTCTGACTCTAGTGCATGATGGATTTAGTAGGACATTTGGCCCATTGTTGCTACGTTCCTTGAAGCTCATTTCCTGTCTTCCTCCAGACTTGGAAATGTAATGCACCGCTGGGGTTGTGCTCAGTTTATGTTGCATTCGCTTTTAATTGTGCTAACTGATTGGAAAGGGGAAGCAGATGGACAGTTGGCCCAGAGATTAAACTCCATCTCTTGTAATTAGATAGTGTCAATTGATACTTCCGTGGGGTCCTTCTCTTTTCTGTAGTTGACCATCTTTAATGAATATTCTCATTGCTTGTTGAATAAAATAGTGAAATTCCCTTTGTCTCATCAAAGAGCTTGAGGGAACTCCTCAGTTTTCTCTTCCAGGGGAACTTTATGTTTTATATTGGAGCTGCAGTTGTCTTGTCACAGTTCTCTGAACAGCTTCTGCAGGTTGTCACGTTTCCACTTATGCTGTTTGTTGAGCACATTGGGTTTTCTTTAGGATTTTTGTCCATTCACATTGTGTCTATTTTTCTTCCACACAGACTGTTTTCTTCTCACTGAAATAATTGCACCTCAGTTAGTGCCCTTATAATGTCCCACACTAAGGCATCAGCATTTCTTTTATCATAAAATAGCTTCTTTAAAATCATGTTTAAATCTCCCTACTGTGTTATTATGTGGCTCATCTTTTTAAAAGAAGAATTTTTACACTGTTTTGTACCTGGGTTGTCTCTTATATTTCCTTTTCATGAAACTGGAGGTGCAATTTCTATCTGTTTTTTGAGGATATAGAAATGTGTCATTTTATTACAAAAAGTCTCATAAAAAATGAAAGTATCTCAAAAAAAGGAAGTTAGACTACCAACCTCCACCTGCAGAACTGGGGAAGACAGGGCAGGGTGAGCTGCTTAGCTCATTTTGGGCCAGTGAAAAGGTATGAGAAAGTAACCAATCTAGAAATGGCAAATGTTACTGTAGGAACCCAAAGAACAGGGAGCCCTGAAGATGCTCTCCCCTTCCAGAACACTTAACACTAAACAGGCCCTTAGCATATCAGGATTTCACCTCATGGCTGCATCGCTTTCATCCAGATCTGCACCCTTTATGACTTAAAACTAAGACTTGGGGAGGGGTGGGAAGCATGACCACTGCTAGAAAAGTTCCCAGCAGAACTGCCTTGCACTCAAGGGCCTGGCTCCTCTCTAGTCACTGCAGACATGTATATTTATATTATTCTGTCATCTCTTTCTTCCCTTCTGATTCCTTCTCTTTCTCATCTTGTTTTGACTTTTATTGCTTTCTTGAAGTTGTAAGAGTTCTTGTGGACACCTTCACCCTCTTCATCTGAGTCAGAGAACTCTTCCTCACAGGCGATTCATATGTCGGAGGAATAGATTGGGATATGGTTGTCCGAGTCTTCTTCATCTTCATCATCACTCTCCTTGGGAATGGCATATTTAGAAATTGCCTGCATTGGATTCTGGGTGCATGGGGTAGCATTCTCAGGTCCTCAAAGGGCCACTGTTTGATCTTCTCCAGTTACTATTTAGCATTCTAGTTAGTTGTATTGGAAGGACTGATGTGAAACTTGAAATTTGAAGTCCCAAGTATTTGAAGTAGTCATTGTATTGAAGTTTATTAGGGATCCCTGTGTCTAGGGCCAAAGCTGTTTTGAATGTCCAGAACTGGGCAACACTATGAATGGTATGACTACCTCGTCCCAGCATCAGCTTAGGCAGGTTGAAGCTTTCAACAAATTCCACCTGCTTGGCACCTTTGTTGGTTAGATTGAAACAACCCAGCCGATCCCCAGAGAGGGAGTCTTGCCCACACTGTACCACTGCACTAGGCTGGAACATCTCCACAACTTTGGACATGATTGGATTGAAAATGGCATCATCACACTCGTCATCAATCCCATCTCAGAGTGGGTAGTTAACAGCATAATACTTGCCTTTGCCAGCCGCAATATCTTGTAGGTCTACGGTTCCTGGGAAATACTCTCCATATTTATGAAAGGACACAGTCATGACCTGGTCTGTAGTATAGATAGCCTCATCCACACTGTTGCCATGGTAATTATCTATGTCATTATACAGCACTCTCTGGTATACTTTAGCAGTTCCAGGATGGCCAAGACAATATTATCGACATAACAGAAGCCGGATGCCTTGGACTTCTTTGAGTGGCGCAGGTCCCCAGTCCAATTCACAGCAATATCTGTCTTCTGCTTATTAAGTTTTACAGCACTTGCTACAGAGTCACCAATGGGCAACTGACAAAACTTAAGGAGGCCATCAGATCCTGAACAGTCCTCACTAACGCTGAATCTCTGCACCTGCTTGCTGTACTCCAGCATTGCATGTGGACAAGGGAGTGCAAGAACTTAATGTAGTCCTCACTGTGGTTCTTGGTCATCTCCTTAGCACTGGTCTTGTGAAGGCAGTAGTTTTCCATCTTTTGGCAGAGGCCATAGACGAGCAGCAGAATATGAGTCATGCAGATTCAGTGAGGCTTCATTGGATGCCTTGTCCATAGCAGTAACTTCCAACAACCCTGCTGTGGTAGTAACAGAATGTCCTCCTGATGACCTGGGTCTGTGCCGTCCTGCCACCTCTGGTGCCTCCTGTCAGCCTGTCTTGCAATTCATATGTGAAGATTTAATTTTTATGCCTCTGATTTTAAAGGTAAAAGCTTTTAAATGCTCTTAATTTATATTTCCAAACTTTTTCTTGGAAAATCTTTATTAAATTTCTTTTTTTACTAAGAGTTTATTCTATTGCCCTTTTACTAAACTAGAATCTTATAATTTTAAAATGCTATACCAATTTGACAAATTTAGAAATGTTACCATATTATTTTATGTATAATTCTTATTGCCAGATATCTTAAGTAAGTTTTTTATGTATTGATTATTTACTCATTTTTTACTATTCTGCTGCTTCTTTGAATCTTTTTTTGTTTGGGACTCCACAACTCTATTAGAACATACAAGAGTCCTGAGGTGCTGAAGCTTGATTGAAGGAGGAGGAGAAGGTATTTGGCGTGTGGTCTGTAGTGCTCAGTTCCACCATAATTCAACATCCACAATGGTAATGATTAAGAGCAGAGAGCTGACCAGATAGCTCAGGGGACTAAAGCACATGGTTAGGAAAGTGCGGGGACCAGGTTCAATTCCCAGCATGCTGTGCTGGCCTTGTCCCCACAGTGTAGTGAGATGGCAACTGAGAATTGTTGTGGTGGTGTGTGCCTGTAATCTCAGTGTTTAGGAGGCTGAAAATAGGAGGATCGCTATGAGTCTGATCTGTGTAGTGAGACCCTGTAGAACCTGTAGTAAATACATAAAAAAAAGAGCATAGGCTCCCAGTAGTGCTGCCATAAGTACAGGTCTTCAAATGTTACTTTGGTATAAGGATTTCATCTTCTTCAGACACATACACAGTAGAGGAGTTGCTGCATCTTGTGGCAGTTCTATTTTTATTATTTTTGAGGAATCTAATACTTCTGTACTAAATTATATTCTCACCATCAATGTGCATAAGCATCCCCCATCCTTGTAAGCATTCACTGTCTCTTTGAGTTAGGTCATGGCAGTTCTAATTGGGCTGACATAGTATCTCATTCAATTTGTATTTTTTCTAATTAATGAAATTGAATACTTTTTCATGTATTTGTTGAGCATTGGTATGTCTTCATTTAAGTTATATCTGCTTAGCTCTTTCATTCATTTTTAATCAAATTGCTTGTTATTCAATGATCATCTTTTATATTTTATATTTCTTCATACACTGTGACTATCAAAACTTTGTCAGATGTATTATTAGTATTTTCTTTCACTTGTAGGTGTGTTTGATCCCTGTTGGTTGATTTACTTTCTAGAACCATCTCAGTTTGACACAAATTGTTTTCAGACAAATTGTCTAAAAAATGTCATTTTTTATTTCCTGTGACTGTGAAGTTCCATCTGAAAAAACAATTAATGCCCATATAAATATACTGAAGTGCTTCTCTTATGTTTGCATGTAGGAATTTTATAATTTCAATTTAAGATTTAGGTCTTTGATCCATTTTGAGTTGATTTTTCTGTATGGTAAGACCAACGGATATAATTCTCTTCTTTTTTCTACATCTTTTTGATTTTTCTAGTACCAGGCTGTCTTTTATTCACTATGCATACATAGTGCTTTCATTAAAAATAGGACATGGCCAATTGTGACGGTCCATACTTATAATCCCAGCATTCAGAAGGTTGAGGCAAGAAGATTGCCACGAGTTCAATGTCTTCCTGGGCAATATAATGAGCTCAAGGCCTGCCAGAACCACACAAGATCTTGCCTCAAAAAACAAACAAAAGTAGTTGTGCATGGATTAATTTCTAGGTTTTCTGTTCTAATCCATTGGACTATGAATGTATTTTTTATCAGCTGTATGCTAATTTAGGTAATCACAACTCTGTAGTATGTCACAAAGTCAGATTTTGCTGTCCCTTCCACTCTGATCACTTCAGCTATGTTGTATCTTTTGTAGTTCTATGTCAAGTTTAGGGTTTTTTATTTCTTTGACAACTGTTCTGAATTTATAGACTGCTTTGGTCAACATTTGTGGGAAAATCAAAATACAGAGATTAACCTAGATGCTTTACAGCAAATGAATGGATAGCAGAAAGTATGACATATTTATATAACTGAATTACTACTCAGTCATAAGAGAAATGAAACCTTGTTATTTGCAATGCATGAACACAACTACTGCAGAAAAAAATGTTTAGTGAAACAAATCAGATAAAAAGACAAATGTCACATATTCCTCACACTGTATTGATTAAGGTTCTCCAGGGAAATAGGAACAGAAGTGTGTGTGTGCGTGTGTGTGTGTGTTTGTGTGTGTGTAACTACGAGTGGGGATTTATTAGACTGACCTAGAGGACCAGAGGCAGGATGGCCCACAATGGCCGCCTGCACACTCGAGAGGCAAGACAGTTCTCTAGCTGTTCCAACCAAGAAGCAGGAAGCAGAGGAGAAGAGGGACTCAGAATGCAGCTCCAGCCCTAGCTGAAGCCCGCTGGGAAACTTCTGAAGTCTCTGGTGTGATATGCAGTTGCAGTCTAACAACTATTATTATGAAAATAAGCACAGGTTTTGGGCCCAATGAGTCCTCTGAGTCATACTCAGGCCTTGCCACTTGCTCCCATGTGACTCAGGGCAAGTTAATGCTTCATTCACTTACTGCCTCATTTTCCTCCTTCGGGAAATAAGATCATAGTTGTCAGAATTAATGACTGAAATGTGTGGAGTGGCACAAACACACTCTAGATTCTCCACATGTCAGCTGTTGATGTTATGACTCTTTCACTACTACTTGGGGGACTATAGCTCCACAACATTCTTTTTAATTTTTTTCTTTCTGTTGTGCATTTTGATTTTTTTCTGTGGTGCCCCTTACTGTAACGTTTTTCTTGGTTCCTTAACTGACCTTACAATCTTCAGCGATGTGTGACCCTACTCTTTGTTTTCTCAAAAAAGCCACTTCCGGAATCAGGCCACTCCCCTTTCTTTTGCTGAAAATATGGATCCTGTACAATGAGAATCTTCACTTTCCTCAGCGAGTACAAACCTTTGAATCATGGCTGTCTCTTCATCTTTTTTTTTTTCACTTTTCTATTTTATGGAAAAAAGGTAAAACAAAATTTCATAACAAAATAATAGGAGAATAACAATAGTTACACATCACATACTGTTATCTTTAAGGTAATTATTCGGAGTACAAGATGTGGGCACTAAAGTGTCTCCAGTCAGTACTAGCACGGACCTTCCTTGTGGCTGTTTCTCACTGCTTCTTTTCTCTGTTGGAATCAGAAAGCCCTTGTAGGGCCTGCTTCTCCTGAGGAATCTGGAGTAATGGAGAATGGAAGCAATGCACACATCAGTCATTATTTCAGTGATCTATGTTGGATGTACGGACTGCATGGTCCAGGAAGAGAGATGAGCAAATAAAGACTGGAAGTGGGAGGACATGTAAGAGTGTGGAGACAAAAGCCAGGGAGAGATCGTGATGCAGAACGCAAGGCTGTAAAATCAGCTCACAAAGACGAGTTCATAGTATAAATACAACACATGTCTCTTCAAGTACAATAATGCTTACTGATATGTAATACTTGAATACTTAATATTGAATTGTCCATTTGGGGCAGCATGGAAAGGTGGATTTGAAAAAATTAAAATAAAATTACTGGAAAGTTGCAAGAACAGTTCAGAGAATTCTCATATGTCCTTTAGCCAGATTTACTAGTTGCTAGTTTTTTTGCTGTGCTCCTTTCCCACTTTTCCCTCCCCTACCACACAGATATTATTCACTTGTCTTCTACAGTGGCTAACAATAGTTTCAGGTTCATAACCTTTCATTTTTCAGTGAGTAAAACAAGAACAATTGCTAAAATAACTATATTATATTTATCAAATCCAGACCACATGACATTCCTATATAATTTAATCTAATCCAAGCTTCCTACTTTTATGAATTGATGCAAAATTTTACTTTATAGCAAATATTTGCATATATATTTTTTCAGTGTATAGGATCTACTGAACAATTTGAATTTCATTCAGTTGTCTTATCTCTTTAGTTTCTTGGATAATTATTTGAAAGGATGGTCTTTAACCCAGGTTGCCTTTTTTTTTTTTTTTTTGGCAGAACCAGAGACTGAACTCAGACCCTTGTGCTTGCCAGGCAAGTGCTTATTCTGCTAAGCCATCTCCCTGGCCCCCCAGGTTGTCTTATATTTCCCTCTGACTAGAGTTTGGTCTGATTCATCAGCTTGAGGATGCCATAAAAGATGTCACTTCCTTCTTAGGGAATCAGATTCGGGGCAGACGCTGTCCGGCTTTTGTTGAATTTGATCCCTTGGTGAAGATATTGTCAGGCTTCACCATTACTACTTTTCCTCTTGCAGCTAATAAGTGACCTAGCAGAAACACTGAAACCATGCTAATATCTTGCTGTTTTCTCAAATTTTTACTAAAATTTCAATATGCACAGGTGATTCTTGCCTAAAATAGTCTTTATCATATGACAACAGCACAATCTTCATGGTGTTAGTAATTTTCCCAATTTGCTCTTTCTCTCTACTTATTAGTTGGCATTGTACTTTTAGGACAAATTTGGAGGGAAGGGGCTGGGGAGATGGCTCAGTAGAATAAGAACCTGCCTGGCAAGTGCAAGGGTTCTTAGTTCAATCCCTGGTTCGAAAAAAAAAAAAACTTGGAGGAAAGATTTCAGTAAACATTATTACTTTAAGCTGGGCGTGGTGGTGCACACCTGTAATTCTAGCACTCAGGAGGCTGAGACAGGAGGATTGCTGTGAGTTCAAGACCATCCTGAGCTACAAAGTGAGCTTAAGGCCAGCCTGAACTGCATAGTGAGACCCTGTCTCAAAAAGACAAAAACAAACAAACAAACAAAAAAACATTATTACTTTGTTTCTTTCAGTTTAGAAAAGCATTCATCATAATAAGTGATGAATTAAATTCGTATGCTAAATTTATATTATTTGACACCTTGAATATATAATACATTTTAAATATGTAGTATGCTAATATTACATTTAATATTTTATCTGTTACTTAGTTATATAGAAAATAACACATTAATTGCCTAGCAAAAGAGCAAAATATAACTATTAACAATTTACTTAACTATTTCCTTAATTGTGGTCCATAGACTATTATAGCAAAATGATTAAAAATAAATTTAAAAATCATTCTGCTTGTGGGCCAGCTAGATAGCTCAGTGATCTAAAGCGCCTGCTTAGGCAAATTTAGGCAGGGACTGAAGTTTGATCTCCAGCCCCACATGTTGCACCAGCCCTGCCCCCTGAGCAGGCTGAACCAGTCACTAAATAAATTTAAACAACAACAACATTTTGCTTATGAATTTAAGAAATACTGGATTGGCTCAGGCAGTCTTGGTGGGCGGGTCTGCTTCCTCTTTACCATCACAGGCTTCTGGCTGAGCATGGGGTGCTGGCTCTGCAGATGGCAGCCGTGCGCAGGTCCAGGCGGACTTGTTCTTTCAGATCATGTGGAGGACGCTGCTGAGGGTGGCAAGTGCACTCTCGTTCAGCGTAATGCGCACACAGGAGGTGGTGGCTTCCGCTGTCCGGATCTCTGCTTCATGACCACCACGACCCCCTTGCCATCTACTGCCCAGTCCCGTCTTGTGGTGAATCAACCCATTGTAGCAAAAGGAGTTGCAGGCCTTCAGGTTATTGGGCTCCATGCTGTACGTTCCACCAACGAATGGCTTTCCTGTTATCTCTGGCTCTCTCTCTCCCCCTCTCCCTCCCTCCCTCCCTCTCTCTCTCTCTCTCTCTCTCTCTCTCTCTCTCTCTCTCTCTCTCTCTCTCTCTCTCTCTCTCACACACACACACACACACACAGAGAAAGTTAACTAGTATGACTAAGATAAATCTGTTTTTTCTTCTTTCCTAAGTGCTCATTATAAATTACTGGAACATGTGAAGGCACGGTTCCACAGTATAAAGTAGATGAAAGGCAACGTTGCAACAAACTAAAGAAGAAAATATTTAGGAAAGGGCAAACAGCTGTACCAGGGCGGCAGCAGCCGCAGTGCAGAGTGCAACAGGCACAGTGAGAAGAGGGTCTACAGTGAAGGTGTTTGATTATGATTCTCATGTGACAATAGCAAAGAGTTCCCTGTCTCTCTAGAGCAGAGGAGTTCCAGGAAGATTATTGCCCTCACACCGTGCAATGGTGTGCAAACTCCAAAATAACCATAGGGAAGTAGATATGGAAACAAGTACTAGCTGGGGACAGTGCGTAGCGAATGCAATGGCTAAAATACACTTGAGGTAACCAGGGGCTGAGGGGAGAAGTTCAGTTATGGGTGAGGCACTTAGAAAGTTCAGGATTGTTCTGAAGAAAGTGAACTCATAGTGAGTGACATGTATTATTTAGAAAGCTTAAAAATGCTAACCTGGAAATTGAAATATGATTATCTGCTGACTGGCTCTGACATCTATTAGCCAAGGACATCCAAAGCACAAATCTGAACAGAAAAGACAATCATTTCAAACATTCTATTTTTTAAATGCTGGGCAGTTAAAAATGCATATAAAATCAAGTCAAGTAATACTTAAAATGTTTAATTAAAGAATAACAGTGCTTTAGTCACTGTTTAAAGATATAATAGGAAACTGATAAAATCTACAAAATGATGTTATATTGCTGGTTTAATAACAGAGGGGAAGGAATAACAGATAAATGTTATCTTTTGGGGCAGAGAGACTACAAATATATAATGTTGATGAACATAAAATTAATAGAAGGATATCATTTACAAAAATGAAAAGTACACTAGAAGCACTGACAACGGCCACGTTTAATTAGTTGCAGGAGGTGAGCAGGCTTGGGGAGGGGTGGAACACTGGGTGGAGGCAGCAGCTTGAGTCGCAGCCGTTCTACACTGTTCAGTTTTAAAGCCCATGTTCACTAATTGTTTGACAAATACAAACAAAGTCAAAACAGATATTTGAGAATTGATCTCCCAGTGAACTAGGGGGCATTTTCACATTTACTAGGCTTTAAAATCTTTGGAAAGCATCTTTTGAGAGCTCAACAAAAGTCTGTGTTCTACCGGACTCCGAGATGTACTTACCAACTATTAAATTCAGTTGATAGAGTTTTCCAAAGAATCACCTCCAGAACATGCAAGTTATAATACAGAAATAGGCGTCTGATTTCACAAACTGATAGTAAAAATCATATATAGGGCTCTTTTTTCTTACTTCATTAGGTTTTCTCCTCTTATGCAAAAGCAGAACTGGCACTCTTACTAGTACTGGTTCCCATGCTACTGGTATTTATGTTGATGTCATTAAATGGCTCTAAGAAAGACTTGGTAAAGTGTACAACAAGACAATGTGGTCATTTACTGATTATCATGTGTGATTATTCTTATTTTAAAATTTATTTCAAATTTAACAGAGTGTATTCTTTCCTTCTGATCCTGTTTCTTTTTCGTTTTTTAATTGTTCTAATCACTTATTTATTTATCTGGTCCGTGGCTTCACCGCAAAGCTCAGGTTCATAGTACTCCTTCTGTCCCAGCCTCCACAGCTCTGGGATGACAGGTGTGCACCACCATACCTAGGTCTTGAACGGCATGCCTGGGGTCCCAGGGCTGGCATGGCATGTGGCACCTGGGACCGAACCCAGGTCCTTGTGCTTGCCAGGCAGGTACTTAGACCATTGAGATATTTCCTCAGCCCCTTTTGATCCTATTTCTGCAGTTTTATACTTTGGATAGACTTTGAGACGTACTTCCATTCATTAAAAATAATAATAATAAACAAAGTTGCCCCTTCCGTAAACATGTCAACATTTCACATTTTGTAAAATATCAGCTGAAGTTACTTTGGTTATGATTCCTAATCTCTACTTTTTCTTCATTTAAATCCATCTAAGTGGCTCCTTAATTAGAACTCAAGCCAAAATCAGGGACATTGGAAATACTCCACTAAGAATACGTCATAACTGTTATATGTGATTTGTCTACTTCTTTTTCATTCATCTCATTCACTTTTTCATGCTTTTTATTGTTATCAAATTTCTCTATCAACATATAAATTTGTTGTATTTTGAATTCTTAGAAATACATTAACCTATCTTCCTTTGATTATAATTTATATTAATTGACAAACTTTTGTGTATTATGTACAGCATGATGTTTTGAAATATGTATACCTCAATGGATGAATGGATAAACACAATAGAGTACTATTCAGGTTTATGAATAAAGGAAACCTTAGCTGGCTATGGTGGCACATGCCTGTAATCCCACCACAGAGAAAGATGAGGCAGGAGGATTGTCATGAATTTGAAGACAGCCTATACTACAAAGTAAGCTAACAGCCAGCCTGAACTGCTTAACAGTACCTTACCTCAAAAAAGATAAAAAAGAAAAATGAAACAAAAAAGAAAACCTTGTCATTTGCACAAGCATGATTTCACTCAGATGTCAAATCTAAACAATTAATCTCATAGAAATCAAAAGCAGAATGGCGGTTACCAGAGATTGGTAAGAGGGTTAGGTTAGGGTTGGGGAGACATTGATCAAAGGATGCAAACTTCATGTGGATATGAGGAACAAGTTCAAGAGTGCTGTGCTACAATGTGTTTAATAGCAAGAGATTATATTCTGGGGAATTTCAAAGAAAGAATGAAGTGTTCTTAAAAATATAGGCAATGTATGAACTGCCTACTATGATTTGGTCACTTCTATTGCTTTAACTATCCTATATTTGAGACTTCTAATTTATTTTGTATCTTTAAAGGACTTATTTACCCTGTTTTTTTGTTTGTTTGTTTCTTCCACATTTCTATAATAAGGAACAATATTATTTTAAAATTTTGAACAGAGACCATCTTTAAATGATTAAATTGTCTTCTGTTAATAGGATAATTTGATATAATTTTTCCCTCTTTTCATCCTCCTCCTAAGTGTGGATACAATTTTGTGTGGAACTTCAGTCTTGAGGTATTTTCAAGGGCATTGTTTTTTTTTT
>PVKA01014816.1:33731-51664 GCA_004027165.1 Ctenomys sociabilis | reverse complement strand
GTGCACCTGGCGCAGGCGAACCCCCTCAACGCGCCGCACCTGTAGCTGGTGTACGACGGCCTCGTAGGCCCCAGCAGCAGCCCCGCTGGGCCCCCTGGGTGCCCCTCGCAGTCCCGCAAGTCGGCTGCCACCACCGCAGAAGAGTACAGTTGTGAATATGGCTCCATTAAGTTTTATGAATTGTGTGGCTTTGATGGGGTCTTAAGTTGTGGCCTGACTCACACTGCTGTCATTCCCTTGGATTTAGTGAAATGCCGGATGCAGGTAGACCCCCAAAAGTACAAGCGCATATTTAATGGATTCTCAATAACACTTAAAGAGGATGGTGTTCGTGGTTTGGCGAAAGGGTGGGCTCCAACTTTCATTGGCTGCTCTATGCAAGGGCTCTGCAAGTTTGGCTTCTATGAAGTCTTCAACGTCTTGTATAGACATGCTTGGTGAGGAGAAAGCCTGTCTCTGGCGTACATCACTGTACTTGGCTGCCTCTTGCTATACCCTGACAAAATTGACTCCATTTTGTTGCCCTTCTAACCTTGCCGTGTCCCTGTTCTGTTTGTGCCTACCCCTCCCAACTCCCTCATGCCTGTTGCTAAATGTTCTGAGAAAGTGCTAAATGGTCTGGGAAAGTTACAATTGATAGCAAGGGTTCCAAGAAATTGCAGTCGCCTACCCCTCCCAACTCCCCCTGTTCCCGGAAGGTTATCATTGATTACAAAGGTTCCAAGAAACTGCAGCTATACGTGCAGCTAGGCGACCACAGACCTGAACTGTACATCCTGTTTAGCCATCTAACTGGTTTAAACTTCCTCAAACCTGTTCCCCCAGATGGCCCTTAACCAATCCTGATAAAGGTCATCTATAGAATAACATTTGCTATTGGCTTCAGTAACCTGCTTGCTCAAACCTCCATTTTGCGGTTTTTCGGTTTAAATACTGCCCTGTTTCTACACTCAGGGCTCCACTCTGTCTTTTGGACTCAGAGGGTGCCGCTGGGGACCAGCTAAAATAAAGCGCTTCAAATTTTTGGACTTGTCCCGTTGTCATTTGATTTTTGAGTTACAACACCTCTGCCAGTGCTGAGTCTTCGCTTACATCACCCTGGCTCCTACGGAAGCTGCTAAAGCTCAAATTCAAACTCAACCAGGTTATGCTAACACTTTGAGGCATGCTGCTCCCAAGATGTTTAAGGAAGAAGGCCTAAAAGCATCCTACAAGGGAGTTGTCCCTCTCTGGATGAGACAGATTCCTTATACCATGATGAAGTTTGCCTGCTTCAAACGTACTGTTGAAGCACTGTACAAGTTTGTGGTTCCTAAGCCCTGATGTGAATGTATGAAGGCGGAGCAGCTGGGTGTAACATCTGTGGCAGGCAACATAGCTGGGGTCTTCTGTGCAATTGTTTCTCACCCTGCCGATTCTGTGGTATCTGTGCTAAATAAAGAAAAAGGTAGTAGTGCTTCTCGGGTCCTCCAGAGACTTGGCTGTAAAGGTGTGTGGAAGGGACTCTTTGCCCGTATCATCGTGATCGGTACTCTGACCGTGCTACAGTGGTTCATCTAGGACTCCGTGAAGGTCTCCTTCAGGCTCTCTTACCCTCCTCCACCTGAGATGCCGAAGTCCCCAAAGAAGCAGCTTGGGTTAACCCAGTAGATCACAGCAACTGTGGTCTGAATCTACTTGTTCATCAGTGTTGAACACAAGTACAAAAAGAGAGCTCGCTTTGGCAATACATATACTAAAATTGGAATGATACAGAGAAGATTAGCATGGCCCCTGTGCAAGGATGCCACGCAAATTCATGAAGCATTCCATATTTTTTTAAGATAGATATACAGCTACATTCTCTTAATTCAATGAATAGAGGGACCTGTTCCAATAGTCTTTGTGAATAGAATATCATGTCTGCATTTTGTACAACAATTAATCTAAGAAAACAATATGCAATGTATTAATTATTGAAACTGTCCTAATTTGATTTGGAAAAGAAAAGTACAAAAGGAACTTTTATATCTATGACAGTGTAGGAAGTTGTCTATTCCTGATAAAATTATTGCAGCACCCTTGCTTAAGGTAAGAGTTCAAACACTGCTGAAATAAACCCATCTGTTCATAAAAAAAAGAAGTCCACTTTTCTTTTTTTAATTTCATTTTTTTCTTTCCTGTTACTTTTATCTAATTTTTTTTACTTTAATTTTTTTTAAATTGTAGTTGTTTGCCTTATTTTTCAATGCTTATTTATCTATAACATGATATCAAAATTGGTTACATCTGTTCATCATAAATTGACTTCATTGAGTTCCTGTTTACAGTGCTAACAATATATAGGCTCATGTGGAGAATTCCAAACAGTACCTCTGTGATCTTATAACTATGGAAGTGCCTACTTACTTTGCTTAAGACACAGTCTAGAAATTTGTAAAAGTATATTCTGTCACTTAAAAAAAACTAGAGGCAAGGGTAATTTTGCAGAAATAGTCTGTAGTAAAACCTTCTGGCTCTATCTAGCCAGAACTCAGGGTAAAATAAGTTTTCAGAGTGATAATTGATTTTGAGTTACAATGTAATACGATAAAATATGTTTCTTAATGGAACTAGAGTGAGGAAGTAAATTCTATATAGAAATTTTTTATCACTGGGTCAAGGATATAGCTCAGTGTCATAAGCACCTACTGAGCAAGCTCAAGGTTGTGAGTTCAAACTCTGGTACCACCAAAAAAAAAAAGGTACCTGGTGGGACAGTCATGCATTTACTGTACCTCCAGTGGTTCCAGGCGGCAGGAGCATGTTAAAATGTGTCATGTACAGGTACCAACTCCACCCAAGGAGAGAAATATTTATCACTGATAGAAACATAACCTGTTTTTTAGAAGAAATTGTAAAGACAGCACATTGAATATGCCAACCCTACTAGATCTATATTTTGGTTTAACAGAAAATGTCTTTAAATTCAAATGTAATTCCCATATAGCAACAATATTCTCATCTCTGAACTATATATTATTTGCATTACGGGTACAAACCATTATATTATCTAGACAATAACCGTTATTATTCCATAAAAAGTACATGTGTGAAATATCGGTTTTGATATTTATATTTAACATTTAAATTAAGCAGGTTACCATTTTCAATATCACCTAAATATAATATATTGATCCAAATAGAAAGTTAGATTAATGGTAGAAATGAAGATTCACATTTTCAGGTTTGTAGTAAGTATTTCACATTTATACCATTAGCTTTATAGATGAATTAAAATCTAAACAGCCGGGCGTGGTGGCGCATGCCTGTAATCCCAGCACTTGGGAGGCTGAGGCAGGAGGATTGTTGTGAGTTTGAGACCAGCCTGAGCTACAAAGTGAGCTTAAGGCCAGCCTGAACTGCATAGGAAGACCCTGTCTCAAAAAGACAAAAATAAATAAATAAATAAATAAATAAATAAATAAATAAAAAATAAAATAAAATAAAATAAAATCTAAACAATCTTTCTACAGCACTGTATTAATTAGGTAGTTTTCCCAAGTTGGAGAATATTATACTAATGTAGTTGTGATGTTTTCAGACTTCATAACTTAAATCCATTATAACATTATAGAATCCATACTTCATGGTTATGGAGACAGGCTCCAAAGAAAAGCGTTTTACTGCAGTAATGAAACTATTTATGTAAGGAACAACAACAACAAAAATCCCAGCTTATCAAAAGTTTGTCTAAAAACTGCTAACTACAAAAGTAAATTTTTCATGCCTGTTTCATAATCATATATAGATTTGTTAAATGTTAACATTTAGGTTTGAGTTGGAATAGATAAATCATTACTATAAATTCATAAATTTAGACAGCAAGGACATAGAGAGTATACACAGAGACTGAATTTACATTTCTTATGAACATAATTACTTTCTAGCATTCCAGTTGCAATAGCAGTGTGCTGACACTATTGGCAGTTCCAAGAAATTCAACAGAGACCATACATTTTTGTGTTACTTTTTCTTTAGGTACAATATTCAAGCTCATAATGAGTCCACTTATAAGCTAACAGTCTCAAGTTAGTTCACATATGGACCAAACTTTTGGTCTTGTTATAACTTTATGTGAGCTAGAGCATGGGGCTATATGTAGCCAAATGAGCAATTAAAAAACCATTATTTCAGGGTTACTTTAAAATTTTGAGAATTAGGGGACTGGGAGACGGCTCAATAGAATAAGCACTTGCCTGCAAGCACTAGGGCCTGAGTTCATTCAATCCTCAGTTCTGCCAAAAAAAAAAAAAAAATTTTTTTTTTGAGAATTATTAAAGAGCATGTTGTTTTCTAAGCTGCCAATTTGAAGCATATGCATCGAGATTGGATAACTCTTTTCCTTAGGGTGTTGTACCTTACGTATAGTAAATGCCCTCAACTGTGAGCTGACAAGACTAGTGATGTTATTTTTTTCCCTTTTGCTATTCCAAGTCCAGTTCTGTTATTTTTCACATATTTCAGTTCTTCAACTGCAGAAGAAAATTCCAAAGGCTGGAGAGATGGCTCAGTGGAATGAACGCCTCCCTGGCAAGCGCAAGGGCTTGAGTTCAATCCCCGATTCCACCAAAAAAGAAAAAGAAAAGAAAATTACATAATTTTGTCTATACAGAGAAAAACAACCAAATTTACCAATTAAGGAACCATTTCAGGAACTGTCAGCAGGAAAGTTGCTCTAGAGCCACTATGCTCCAGTCACTGTGCTGCACACCCCAAAACAGCCCTTTCCCCTTCCGAACATCTGGTTTGGAACACTTGTTTGATGAATATTCAGTTAAATACTTGGGTACAAGCTCTTGCCTGAAGGTCAGATCTCTGCCATTTGCCTTGGATGCTCTGAAGATATTCCACTCTTCCTGCTAACTCTACACACGTTTGCACTTGGATCTCCAACAGGACAACAGGTAAGGCCAGCACAGAAAGCTTTATGCTTTAGAAAATATGACCCTACAGTGACATCCCTTGAGATGAGCTTCTAGTCTTTCAGAATTTAGATTATTTTTTCCTTTCAAATGGCACGGTCTCTTGAATGAGTGAACAACAGTCATAGAACTTGGGAGGCAGCAGCAGCTGTGGCTCCCCCAACGCCCCTTCTCCAAGACAGTGTTTTCCATTCTCATCAGATCCAAAACTGTGAACCTCTGCTGACTTGTTCAGACCAAGCCACTGGCAATGGGATCTTTCTTTCCTTTTCTATTAATTTCACAGAAATAAAAGCAGCTCAGTCCAACATACCCAAGGCGCTTGGGCTTTACCCTCATTTTAGATGCAATCTGCCCAGTAAATTTACAGCAAGAAAATTTGTCTCCATATCAAAGCTAAAGAATTGAGCTAGACTAAGACGATCTTTTACTTCAAAGTTCCTTAGTCTTGCAGTTGTCTTGAGGCCATTATCATGTGCAGATTCCATTACTCTCAAACTGCAGGCCTTTGGCTGTCATCCTGCCTCTTGTTCCAACAGGTACTCACCTGGTGAAGCAGTTTCCAGGAGTCACTTGTCAGTGCTTCTGTCATCTTGGTAGAGACTGTGTCTACTGGGTGTGAGCACTCTTCCCGAGCCTGCTCTCACCCTACCCACGATGTAGGATTCCACAGGCCTAAGAAGCGAGGACACCTAGGGAGGGAGAACTGTTGGGGTAGAGGTCTCAGTGGAGCTTCCTCTTAGTCTATGTTATTGTTGTGGTCTTTTCTCTTGGTAGTGGTGGTGCCATTGTTGCTTTTCATTGGGTTTTTACTGTTCCAATATCTGGTTTGTCTTTGCGTTGTCATCATTTTTGTATTTTGTTTTCTCCTCTCTGAGTTGTACTTGGGATCAAGCCCTCATAAGAAAATTGCTCACCAAGAATACCATCGCATAAAAGTGGAGGGGACAGGATTGGAGGTATAGCTCAGCAGCACAGCACTTGCCTGGAAAGTATGAGGTCCTGAGTTCAATTCCTGGCACTAAAAAATTTTTAAAATGAAAGGCATAGCCATCCAAACAGATGCACAAGTGCATAGAACAAGGAAAAAGAACATTGAAAACCACAAAAGAAGAATTCTTAGTGACTTATACAAGCAAACCCTTAGGATAGCTACAAACTTTCCTGTAATCTCTGGAGGTCAGTATGGCATGGAATGAAAATATTTCAAACCCTGAAATGAAATAATTGCCTCCAGATTACTACATCAAGCAAAGATAACTTTCAAAATTGATGGAAAAATAAAGACCTTCCAAGATAAATATAAACTAAAGGAATTCATGAGCATTACAGCATTGTGGAAGATACTTTAAAGAATTTTGCATACAGAAAAGTAAAAGTAAGTAAGCAATTGTGAATCAAAATTGAGCCTTTTACAGCTCAGCATATTAATATAGCTTTACTTTTTATACCTCGTTTTTATACTTTTCAGCTGGATGGTTAAGACCAAGATAAAGCAAGACCTATATAACAAGAAATATAACTTTTGTATCTGACAAGGTCAGTCAAATCATAACCCACTACTATTATAGACTATTGGACTATTTTGCTGAATTCATGTACTTACAATATTTAAATGGCAATGGAATACCGATCTCTGACAAAGCTAAACAGGGGGCCAGGGAGATGGTTGGGGGCTGGGGAGATGGCCCAGTAGAATAAGCACTTCCCTGGCAAGCAAAAGGGCCTGAATTCAGTCCCTGATTCCACCAAAAAAAAAAAAATCCCCCCAAAAGAAAACTAAACTAAAGAGGGGGATATAAATCAAGGATCATTTTGTATTTGTGTATACAAAATAATTAGGATAGATATACTGCTACTTTCTCTTAATTCAATGATTCCACTTTTTTTTTCCTTCAGTTTTTTTTGGATGGAGTCAGGGATTGAACTCATGTTCTCGTGCTTGCCAAGGAAGTGCATACTCCACTGAGCCATCTCCCTGGCTCTCTTAATTCAGTGAGAAGAAAAATTTGTACTAATAGTGTTTGGACAGGATATCATGTCAGCATCTTATACTATGAATAACTACTATGAAGACAACAATATGCAATGTATTAATTATTGTAACTGTCCTACTAACCTGTTTTGAAACTTATTGCTATTTGTTTCTCAATAAAATAAATAAATAAAAAAAATTATCCACTCTAAAAAAGAAAGAAAGGAAAGGAATCAAACAAGGGCTGGACAAATAACTCAGTGGATTAAAATGCCTGCAAGCAGGTGCAGGGGCTGGGGATTTAATCCCCAGCACCTGCCTTACCAGCCTCACCCCCCCAGGCGGAGAGGGGGGGATGAGACAACTATTGAGTTGGGTGTGGTGACACACCCTTGTAATCCTGGCTCGTGGAAGGTTGTAAACAGGCTGATCACTATGAATCTCAGCTAGTGGTAAGATCCTGAACACTCTGTAGACCTTTCCCTAAAATACAAAAAAAAAAAAAAAAAAAAAAAAAAAAAAAAAAAAAAAAAAAAAAAAAAAAAAAAAAAAAAAAAAAAAAAAAAAAAAAAAAAAAAAAAAAAAAAAAAGAATCAAACATTAGAAAAAGAACAAAATGACAGCAAGTAGTACAAACCTTTCTTAAATAGCTCTAAATATAAATGGTCTTTGTTTTTAGCCATTTGATACCTTTAATCAACACTAAATCAAGTGTGAGGCAAGACACTGACAGGACAACGCTCAAACGGAAAGATAAGAGCTTCCTTCCTTACTAGCAATCGCTAGGCACCACTTAGAACTTCAGTTATCCAATGGGCTGGGGAGCAGTGCCCACTGATTTTCCTTTCTGACTGAAGAGACTCACTGCTGATGGATCATAATTCTCTGAATTCCCTATTTTCAAGCTCTAATTGGGCTAGTTTTTCCTGAATCTTACAAAACTGGTCATTATCCAACTGAACTGCTTTTTTCATCACTTCTCCCATTTCATAAATGTGTCAATTTGACTTTCAGTTTCTTTTTTGAGACAGGGTCTCACTATGCAGTTCAGGCTGGCCTTAAGCTTACTTTGTAGCTCAGGATGGTCTTGAACTCACAACAGTCCTCCTGCCTCAGCCTCCCGAGTGCTGGGATTACAGGCCTGTGCCACCACGCCTGGCTTTTTTTTTTTTTTTTTTTTTTTTTTTTTTTTTTTTTTGTATGTATTTTGTATTTTAGGGAAGGGTGTACAGGGTGTTTGGAGACTCGTAGTGATCCGCCTGTTTACAGCCTCCCAAGAGCTGGGACTACAGAGCCCACCACCACACCCAGCCTCAATTGCCATCTCACACGCCCCAGGGGTAGCTCCAGGATCAAACCCCGGGCCCTTCGCCTGCTTGCAGGTGCTATAATCTGCTGAGCTTTGGCCAGCCCTTGACTTTCAATTTCTGCAGTGAGACTGGTGAGCTTCCAGGACTGGTTCGGCATCCACTGCTTTTTTAGCAACCATTAACTGTAACATCTGTTTCTGGTATTCACTCCTGATGAGTTCCAATGCATCCTGTTGCTCCTCCAAGAAAACCCCAGCTCTCTGTTTTTCCTGCTGCAAGTCTCCAATTTGTGTGTTCTCTCCAAACAGCAGAATGAGAGGTTTATGTTTTTTGGTTTTTGGGGTTCTTTTTTGGCGGAACCAGGGATTAAACTCAGGCCCTTGCACTTGCCAGGGAAGCACTTATTCCACTGAGCCATCTCCCCGGCCCCGAGAGGTTTATGTTTGGCCCTCTCCCTCACGTCAGATGCATCTTCTTTTTTTTTTTTTTTTTTTTTTTTTTTTTTTTTTTTTTTTTTTTTTTTTTTTTTTTTTGTCTTTTTTTGAGACAGGGTCTCACTGTGCAGTTCAGGCTGGCCTTAAGCTCACTTTGTAGCTCAGGCTGGTCTCGAACTCACAACAATCCTCCTGCCTCAGCCTCCCTAGTGCTCGTCCGGAAGCGCTATCCCCGCCTCCCGCATGGGCGCCCCCAGCCCCCCAGTCAGTGGGCTGATCCAGCGACTCGTCGGCCGCATCGTGTGCCCAGCATCTTCTCCAGCAGTCTCGGCGTCTGTCAAGATCTTCTCGGTCGTGCAGCTGATAGCAGTTGAAGGATCACAGCCTGTGCTCTAGTCACCCACACCTATAAACGGTCATAAATTTTCACTTAAAAGACTGGCAGGAACAGGAGGAGGAGGAAGAGGAGGAGGAGGAGGAAGAGGAAGAGGATCCAATTCTTTTCTGCTTGTAAGATACACTGGCAAAACATACAGTGACTGAAAAGTATGGAAAACAAAATTCCATGCAGATGAAATATGGATTTTTAAAATTTTTTATTTTTTGTCTGAGACAGGGTTTCACTACCCAGTTCAAGATGGCATTGAATTCACTTTGTAACTTGGGCTGGCCTCACACCCACAGCAACTCTCCTGTCTCTGCCTCCTGAGTGCTGGGATTACAGCTGTGTGCACCACCAGCCCTGCTGCAGATGGAATCTGAAAGCAAGCAGAAGTGGCTTTACTCATACCCTATAAAGTGACCTTCAGGACAAAATTATTCGTAAGACACAAAGAAGGCTACTACATATTGGAAGAGAAAAGCCCACAAAGATATAACAATTGCAAACATATATGCACCTAAAATCAGTGTGACCGCCAGGCGTGGTGGCGCATGCTTGTAATCCCAGCACTCGGGAGGCTGAGGCAGGAGGATTGTTGTGAGTTCGAGACCAGCCTGAGCTACAAAGTGAGCTTAAGGCCAGCCTGAACTGCATAGTGAGACCCTGTCTCAAAAAGACAAAAAATAAATAAATAAATAAATAAAATAAAAAAATAAAATCAGTGTGACCAATTTTATTAAACAAATACTAGTCAACATAAAGGAACACAGACACCCCAACACAGTAACACTGGGTGACTTCAGTGTTCTACTCCCACCTGTAGGTTATCCAGAGAACAATGTGAACAAGGAAACATCAGAGTTAAACTTTGCAATAGCTCAAATAGACATCTATGGAACATTACATTCAAAATTACAAAACATAATTTTTTAGCAACTCATGGAATGGAGACCACATTATGGGTCATAAATCAAGTCTTAAAACTGACACTGTCAAAGAAAGAAGTTTCTTTCATCAGCTCATAATGATGTGAAACTGGAAATCAACATCAAGAAAAATTACAAAATATACAAACATATGGAGATTGAACAGTTCAATTTTGAACTATCAGTGGGTTACTAAATAAATCAAAGGGGACATCAAGACATTCTTTAAAAACAAATGAAAAATGGAAATACAAGCTACCAGAATTGTATGGGATACAGAAATAGCAATTCTAAAAGGGAAGTTTATAATTACAGTGGCTACAACAAAAATCAGAAATCACACATCTCACAGTCTTAGAAAAAAGTCAAAACTCATACCCAACAGAAAATGTTTTTATTTTTATTTTTATCTTTTATTTTATAAAGAGTACAAAATAGTATTTAAACAGAAAAAATACAAGTGATACAGAATTTCACTTAACAAAGTAATATGAATTTCACAGTATTTACTGTAATGCATAATGCTGTCTTCTAACCAGTTATTTACATTACCAGACATATGCATGCAAAATTAGACAAAGAAAGAAATACATAAGAAATTAAGAGGATAAAAAGGAGAAACAATTGAAAAAAGGAGATGAAACAAATTAAAGCATTAACTGCTTCTTTCCATAGACCTGCAGAAATACACAGTACAGTACAAACCATCCTGCTTACATGCATAGACAAATCTCTTTCCCTCACTCCCTCTCCTGTCCTTCTCCTCAACTCAGTAGCTCTTTGCTTTTGAATAAGCTCATTCCCTTTCCCACTATCTATTGTAACCTTCAAATTCCATTTTCTCTTTCAGGTTCCCACATTAAGGAGATGATATGATTTGTGCACATATGGCCCTGATTTATTTCACTTAAATGCATGGTCTCCAGTTGCATCCATTTACCAAAAAAAGTCTCAAATTTATCCTATTTTATGGGTAAATAATAGTCCATTGTGGACCCCAGACTGACTTGCCTGGCAAATCCCCAGAGCCCCTGTCTCCAAGTCTGCTGAGCTAGTGGGAATTTTTCTGACTCTCCTGGTACCCCCATGTGAGCCCGGTTGGGTGAGTGTGTGGGAGAGCCTTTGGCTTGGCCCCCCAACCCCCTGCATGCTCTGCACAATCCAGACCCCCTGCCCCGAAGACCTCCAAGCGAGCAAGCAGTCAGCCTGAGACACCCCAGACCGATTCGCCTGGCAACTCCCTGCAGCCCTGCCCCCAAGCCCACCAAGTGAGTGAGAATTTTTCTGAATCTCCTGCTACCCAAACCACCTTTGCCCAGCCTGGTAAGTGCATGGGAGAGCTTTTGCACTCCCCAGTGCTCCCCAGAACAGGGACACAACAGAGGGGAACCACAGGCTCACAGTTATACCAGAAGAGCTACAGCAAAAAGGAACTGAACACAACAGCTAGATCCAGGCCAGGCATAACTGGATAATCTCAAACTTAATAGACTGGCATCTGAATCTCATAACATGCTAAGGTCATAACTGCACCAAAGCTCTACACAAAAGGTCAGAGGTTAGATCTATACAAAATGACAAAAACAAGGAGCAAAAGGCAATCTCAGGCCTTGAGTCCACCAAGAAGTGCAGAGCACACTGGCTCAGCTGAAATGAACGAATTAACAGAAACAACAGCAAAAAAGGTATAGAGTAACTCAGACCAGAATTAACACCTGAAATAAAAAAAATTTTTTTGAATACATAGCATCTGAAGTAATGAATCAAATCCAGAAATGTATGGAGGAAACACAATGCCCACCCAGAACAAGTGCAGAGAACACTATTCCAGCTGAAACATATGAACTAACCATGTCGCAAGCAAAGAAACAAAAGCAGAAAGGTAAAGAGCAGAACTCAAAGCAGAAATAATTTCTGAAATAAAAAAAAGAATTATCAATTCTGGAAATATATAGAAGAAACCCAATTTGGAAAAAACTCTGCAGTAAAAGAATTAATAGCTACCTCTAAAGAAGACATTGATAAAAAAAAAATACAGGAGATCAGAAATGTGACGGATTCCTGGAATGGGCAATACAGAAAAGAAATACATCACATGAAGCAGAGTCAAAAAGATAAAGAAGAACTTAAAATCTCAATCACGAGTCTATAAAACCATTTAAGAAAAAGCGAAGACAGAGTTTCAGATCTTGAAGATGCTGGCACAGCTAGTGAAAAGGTGATTAAGGATTTCTTAAAAACAACAAGGATGCAGGAAAAAAATCATGCATAACCTGCAAGATGATGCCAAGATGAACAATGTGAGATTAATTGGCATCAATGAGAATGAAGGAGTCAATACAAATGATATAAAAAGAATATGGGCTGAAGTAAGAGCAGAAAACTTCCCAAATATGAGGAAACAATCAAACATTCAGGTAACCGAAGCATACAGAACATCAAATAACTTCAACCCAACTAAAAACACAAGACATATAATAGTCAAGATCCCAGAAATCCAACACAAGAATAATATACTGAAAGCTGCTAGAGAAAAGAGGCAGATCACATTCAAAGGAAAACCCATCAGAATTACAGATGACTTCTCTACACAAACCATGAAGGCGAGGAGAGTATGGAGCAGAGTTCAAGTCCTGTATGAAAACGAATTCCAGCCCAGACTACTATAACCTGAAAAACTCTCTTTCAAATTTGACGGAGAAGTGAAATGCTTCCACAACAAAGAATAACTAAAAATTTCATGACAACAAAGCCATCCCTACACAGGCTACTGAAAGATGTCCTAGAGAGAGATGATAATGACCAGAACTCCAAGAATGAGAATGGAAGGAACCCACTAAACAACGCAAACAATTAAACACATTCTAAACACAAAATAAAAAGGAGCAAACAACAGTAGGTAAATATCATGACAATGATAAGTCAACACATTTCAATTATAACCATCAGTGTAAATGGACTCAATTCACCAATTAAGAGAAATAGACAGGCACAGTGGATTAGGAAACAAAATCCAACTATGCTGTATACAAGAAACACACTTAACTCAAAAGGACATTTATAGGCTTAAAGGCAAAGGATGGAAAACAATGCTGCATGCCACAGCACCTCAGAAAAAAGCAGGAGTAGCAATTCTGTTCTCAGACAGTCTCAACTTCAAACCAGGAATGATCAAACGACACAAAGAAGGGCACTAGAGATTGGTTAGGGGGAAAATTCAAGAACAAAAGGTAACACTCATAAATATCTATGCACCAAACAGAGGACCACCCAACTATGTAAGACAAATCTTAACGGACATAAAAAATCTAATATTCAAGACCACAATCTTAACAGGAGACCTTAACACCCCCTTATCTCAAAAAGATAGGTCAACCAGACAAAAAATTAGCAAAGAAGTAACAGAACTGAACCAGAGCCTGGAACAAATGGACCTAGTGGACATATACAGAGTGTTCCACCCAACCACAGCTCAATATACACTTTTTTCAGCTGCACATGGGTCTATTTTATAAAATAGACCACAAACTAGTATATAGGTCATGCTTAAATATCTGCAAGAAAACAGAAATTATCCCATATTATCTGAGCACAGTGCAATGAGACTGGAAAGAAATGACAAAAGAAACCAGAAAAACCTGCCAAATTTAGGGAAATTAAACAACACCCTACTCAGCAATCAATGGGTCACAGATAAAATTAAACAAGAAATTCAACAATATCTGCAATTCAATGAAAATTCAACCACAACTTACCAGAATTTATGGGATGCGATAAAAGCAGTTCTCAGAGGGAAAATCATAGCTATGAACTCACACATTAGGAAAACAGAATGGGAACAAATAAACATGTTGCACCTCCAACATCTAGAAAAGGAAGAGCAAACCAAACCCAGAGCCCAAAGATGAGAAGAAATCATAAAGATTAAAGCAGAAATTAATTCAATTGAGATGAAGAAAACAGTTCAAAGAATCAATGAATCAAAAAGCTGGTTCTTTTTGAAAACTAAACTAAAATTTTCCCCCTAACCAATCTCTAGTGGTCTTCTTTGTGTTGTTTGATCATTCCTGGTTTGAAGTTGAGACTGTCTGAGAACAGAATTGCTACTCCTGCTTTTTTAGTTTTTTTTTTTTGAAAAAAAACTAAATAAAATTGATAAGCCACTAGCTATTCTCATCAAAAAGGGGAAAGAAAAAATTCAAATAGAAGCAATAAGGAATGAAAAGGGTGAAATCAGCACAGACCCAGGGAAATTCAGAATAGCTACTTTGAGAATCTTTATGCTCACAGAATAGAAGACACAGATGAAACGGACAGATTCCTATAAAGGTACAAATTACCAAAACTGAATCAAGATATGAAATGTAATAAAAAGGCTGCTGACAAAGAAAAATCCAGGTTCTGATGGATTCAGTTGAATTCTACTAGAAATTTATAGAAGATATAATCCCTATACTCCTCAAACTCTTCAATGAAATTGAAAGGAAGCAGTCCTCCCAAAATCATTTCTGGAGGAAAGTATTATACAGATTCCAAAACCAGGGAAAGACACAATCAAAAAGGAGAACTATAGGCCAAGCTCCCTCATGAACATAGATGCAAAAATCCTCAATAAAATTCTAGCAAATAGAATACAGCAAATCATCAAGAAGATCATACACCATGACCAAGTAGGTTTCATCCCAGGGATGCAAGGATGGTTCAATATTTGAAAATCTATAAATGTAATACACTATATTAATAGACTGAAATCTAAAAGCCACATGATTATCTCAATTGATGCAGAAAAAGCTTTTGACAAAGTCCAACACTCATTCATGTTCAAGGTCCTACAGAAAATTGGAATAGATGGACTCTATCTTAACTTGATAATAGCCATCTATGACAACCCAAAAGCTCATATAATCCTAAATGGGGAAAAACTGAAATCTTTTAGTCTTAAATCAGGTACAAGATAAGGATGTCCTCTATCACCCCTCCTATTCAATACAGTTTTGGAATCATTAGCAACAGCCATTAGAAAAGAGGGAGAAATAAAAGGAATAAGAATAGGTAAAGAAGAAGTTAAATTATCACTATTTGCAGATGACATGATACTTTATTTGGAAGACCCAAAAAATTCCACCAAGAAGCTACTAGAATTCATAGAAAAATTCAGTTACATAGCAGGATATAAAGTCAATATTCAAGCCGGGCGTGGTGGCGCATGCCTGTAATCCCAGCACTCGGGAGGCTGAGGCAGGAGGATTGTTGTGAGTTCGAGACCAGCCTGAGCTACAAAGTGAGCTTAAGGCCGGCCTGAACTGCACAGTGAGACCCTGTCTCAAAAAGACAAAAAAAAAAAGTCAATATTCAAAAGTCAATAGCATTTTTCTACACAGATAACAAACGCACTGAGAGGGAAACTATACAAACAATACCTTTTACAATAGCACTGTGGAAAATGAAATACCTTGGAATTCACTTAATGAAGAAAGTCAAAGATCTTTTTATGGAAAATTAAACACCCTAAGAAAAGAGATCATAGAGGATTTCAGAAAATGGAAAGATATTCACTGCTCCTAGATAGGAATACATCATGAAGATGGCTATACTCCCAAAATTGTAGTACAGATTTAATGCAATTCCTATCAAACTGCCACCAACATACCTCCCAGACCTAGAGAAACTGTTCCTAAAATTTATTTGGGACTAGCAAAGACCTAGAATAGCAAACACAGTCCTGGCCAACAAACACAAGGCAGGAGGCATCACAATTCCTGATTTGAAATTATACTACAAAGCCACTGTTATAAAATCAACATGGTATTGGCAACAGAATAGATCTGAGGATTAATGGAATAGATTAGAAGATGCAGAGGCCTCTGCGAACACACTCAGCTACCTGATGTTCAACAAAGGGGCCAAACACACTTACTGGAAGAAAGATAGCCTCTTTAACAAATGTCACTGGAAAAACTGGCTTTCTACATACTGAAAACTAAAACTTGACCCAGGTCTATCACCATGCACTAAGCTAAAGTCAAAATGCATTAGGGATCTTAATATTAAAACAGAGACACTCAATCTCCTGGAAGAGATATCGTGCGGAACCCTTGAAGACACAGGGGTAGACAAAGAGTTCATGAACAAACATGTATTCGCATGGGAAACATGCAAATTAACAACTGGGTCCACCTGTTATTGAGACATTTTTGGATGTCAAAAGAAATTACCATCAAAGTGAAAAGACAACCCATAAATTTTGAAAAAATCCTAACTCATAAGCACTCAGACAAAGGTCTGCTCTCTAGAATTTATAAAGAACTAAAAAATATCAGGGCCCCTAAATTTAAAGACCCAATCCAGAAATGGGCATCCTAGATGAACACATACTTCTCAGAGGACGAAATTAAAGAAGCAAATAAATATATGAAAAAATGCTCCACATCACTAGACATCCATGAAATGCAAATTAAAACAGCACTGAGATATGTCACTCCAGAAAGAATGGCTATCATAAAAAAATCAACCAACAAAAAATATTGGAGAGGTTGTGGGGAAAAGGGAACACTTCTCCACTGCTGGTGGGAATGTAGACTGCTGCAACCATTGTGGAGATCAGTGTGGAGACTCCTCATAAAAGTAGGACTGGAAATCCCATTCAAGCCAGCTACCCCCCTACTGGGAATTTTCCTTGAGGAACTGAAAACAGTCAATCATAGTGATATATGTGTACTTATGTTTATAGCAGCACAATTTGTGATAGTCAAATCTTGGAAATAACCAAGATGCCCGTCACATGAGGAATGCTTGAAAAAGATGTGGTATTTCTATACAATGGAATATTACTCAGCTATAAAAAATTATAAACTTGAATCATTTATATTGAAGTTGATGCCACTTGAACATATACTCATAAGTAAAATAAACCAGACCCAGATGTGCAAATATCGTATAGTCTCCCTGGTATAAGAAATCAAAAGAAGAAATACAAATAGAAATATATAACAACAACTAAAATGAAAACTGAACTGCATATGTTGCCGGGTACTAATCAGCTTCTCTTCTGGATGGTTAACAACCTAATTTCACATATAAAAAATCGGAGAAGTGGAAGGGCTGCAAGATCAGCCAACATTTTAGCCATAGCCTTTCAAGGTCAGTGAAGACTCAGGACATAGGAGAACCTGAACTGTAACATCATGGAACTCAGTTGTGCCCCAAATTTTCTAATCAAGTAGATTATGGAGCCATAGAGGAATGCGATCAATTATCTATAGTATGCCTAGGGAGAGTCACATGGAGAGAAAACTTTCTCTCAGGCTCTCACAGAGAGCAAACTGGTCAAGCAATAGCCACAACTTATCCACATGGCTGACACTGACAAAGGACCTACAGAGTGGGGCACAGGGGTACAGGATAAACCCTGAGGGAACCAACTTGACTGACCTCATCAGATACGAAAGCTACATTTTTTGTTATATAGGTCTTGCTTTATCTCAGTTTTAACTATCCAGCAGAAAAGTATAAAAATGAGGTATATAAAATAAGGCCAAAATAATAAGTGGAGCTGTAAATGGCTCTTCAACAACTTCTTCAAATAACCCACTATTATTGTGGACTGCTGGACTGTGTTTGATTGTTTCATTGACTTCAGGCATGTATAATGATTGAATGACAATGGAATGGCCATCTTTGGCAGGACTTAACAAAAATAAAGGGGATACAAAGGAAGAACCATTCTGCATTTGTATAAACAGTACAGTTAGAATAAATATGCAGAAGCCGGGCGTGGTGGCGCAGGCCTGTAATCCCAGCACTCGGGAGGCTGAGGCAGGAGGATTGTTGTGAGTTCGAGACCAGCCTGAGCTACAAAGTGAGCTTAAGGCCAGCCTGAACTGCATAATGAGACCCTGTCTCAAAAAAGACAAAAAAAAAAAAAAAAAAAAAAAAAAAAAAAAAAAAAAAAAAAAAAAAAAAA
>PVKA01014816.1:0-25298 GCA_004027165.1 Ctenomys sociabilis | reverse complement strand
GGCTCCAGTCAACAACTTCTGTGGATAACTCAGTTCTATTGTGGACTGCTGATGTGCATTGGATTGTTTTATTTAAAAAAAAAAAAAAATATATATATATATATATATATGCATAAAATTAGCTATCCCTGTTCTGAAAATCTGTAACATATGTGTTGTTGTATGTTACCCTGTTTGTGTCATTTTTTCTATTTGTTTTTGCTTCTATTTTTCACTTGTCGAGTTAAAATACAAACAAAGAAAGAATGAAAGAAAGAAAGAAAGAAAGAAAAGAAATGAGGCAACTTGCCGAGCCATCAGTGCTTTCTGATGAAAGAAGAGTGAAAGAATAATGGGAGAGCAGAATGACAGCTGGAGCGACAGGGCTGGCAGGGGACACAGGAGCCACAGCCTACACCACACAGACTAAAACTGTCCCTTAGCGAAGTCCTCCTGTTGGCTTTAAAATCTTACTGCAGCCTGTGTGACAGGCAGAACTCAGTTTCAAACCCATTATCCCTCGGGGTTGGAATGTGCACTTCCTTCATTGCCTTTAGAGTTTTTGCTCGCATGTGACCTTTCTAAAGAGTCTTTCTTAAGGGCCAGACAGATAGCTCAGCGGACTAAAGTGCCTTCTTAGGCACAGCACAGCAGTGGGAGTTCGATTCCCCCATATGCCGAGCTGGCACCGCCCCTGAAGTGTGCTGAGACAGCCATTGAGACTGGGCATAGTGGTGCTTGTAATCCCAGCCCTTGGGAGGCTGAAAACTCGTAGGAGAATCACTACGAGTCTGATCTACGTAGTGAAATCCTGTAGACCCAAAGACCTTGTCCTAAATACATTTAAAAAGAAAAAAAAAAAAAAAAAAAAGATTAAAGTGACTTTCTTGGGGCCAGGGAGATGGCCCAGTAGAATAAGTGCTTGCCTGGCAAGCACAAGGGCCTGAGTTCAATCCCTGGTTCCGCAAAAAAATAAATAAATAAAGTGACTTTCTTGATGACTGGCTCGCTTAAACTCCCTCTCTCTCTACACTCTCCATTTATACCTTCTATTGCGTGCTACCACTTGCCATCATTTTTCTGTTTATTGACCATCTCTCCTTCTGGAATGTCATTTCTTAAAGGCTGATAGCTTTTCTATTCTGTAAAGCACTGTGTGCCAAGGGCCAGGCCATAACAATGATCTACTAGATTTTTATTGATTGAATAAATACTTCTTGGCGTTTCTCCAACTCTGTATGGTAGCAGAAATGCCACACTCTCCCAGATAAGGAAAGGACAGGCAATGAAAATTTCTTAGTGAATAGTTTTGTCTGTGTGTGTTGTCTTTTTGAGACAGGGTTTCATTTGTGAAACAGTTTTAAGAAACTGTTCTTTTTGAGACAGTTCTAACTGGCCTCAGACTCATTTTGTAATACAGGCTGGCCTGGAACTACTAGCAGTACTCCTGCCTCTGCCTCCCAAGTGCTGGGGTTAGGGGAGTGTGCCACCACACTGGCTTCAAATATTTTCTAAGTGTATTTTATTTCATAGTTTTGCAATTAAGAAAATTGAGAGACTGGGCATGGTGGTGTGCCTGTAATCCCACCTCTTAGGAAGCTGTAAACAGATGGATCCAATCTAATAGTAAGACCCTGAACACCCTGTAGACTCTTCCCTAATATACAAAAAGAATGAAAATAGATTGATAAGATGGGTAGAAGAGAGGATAAATATTATTCCAGTATAAAATGAACATACGGTGAGGTCTGCGGGAGCTGGCAAATTGGGTCCAGGATGTAGAGTGGCAGTGCCTGATGGCGCGTCTGACGCAAGCTCTGGTGGGTTAGAGAGCAGGAGGCTGAACTTTGTTCAGTTGGGGGTGGTGGAGAAGGAGGTGGGAATCACTTATAAATGGCGCCTGAGCAGGACCCAAAGCCCAAGTTCCAGGAGGGCGAATGAGTATTGTGCTTTCATGGCCCTCTTCTTTATGAAGCAAAGTGTGTAAAGGTTGCCATAAATGACAAACAAGTAAAATACTTTATACACTACGGTGGTTGGAATAAAACTTAGGATGAGTGGGTTCCAGAAAGTAGAATGCTCAGGTATGTGGACACCAATCTGCAGAAACAGCGTGAACTTCAGAAGGCCAATCAGGAGCAATATGCAGAGGGAGAGATAAGCGGTCCTGCTCCAGGAAAGAAGCCATGTGGTCTGCAAGTGAAAACTAAAAAGAGGGGCCAGGGAAATGGCAGTGGAATAAGCGCTTCCCTGGCAAGCACAAGGGCCTGAGTTCACTCCCTGGTTCCGCAAAAAAAAAAAAAAAAAAAGAAAAGAAAGAAAACTAAAAAGAACAAGCAAAAAACCCCTGGTAATGGAGATGGTGGCAGTACCAGTGAGATACCTCAGTCTCCTTGGAAGAAGAGGGCCTGGGTTGATCCTACTATTGAAAATGAGGAAACTTTAATGACCAGAGTTGAAGTTCAAGTAGAGATCCCTAAAGAGCTAAAGCTGTGGCTTGTTGATGACTGGGGACCTAAGTACCAGACAGAAACAGCTCTTTTATCTTCCTGCCGAAAAGAGTGTGGGCTCCATTCTAGAGGACTACACAAATTATAAGAAATCTCGAGGAAACATAGATAATAAGGAGTATGTGGTTAATGAGGTTGTAGCGGGGATAAAAGAACACTTCACCGTGATGCTGGGCACTCAGCTCCTCCACAGATGCGAGAGACCACAGCGCACTGAAATCCTGTGGATCACCCCGATGCACCCATGCCCCAGGTGTATGCAGCACCACTTCTACTGAGATGACTTGTACGGCCTGGAGCAACATTGGCCTATACACGTCTGGATGAGAAGAGCCTTGCTTTATCAGTAGATTATCTTCATGATTTCCTCAAGTATCTGGTGAGGAATTCGGCAACTTTGTTCAGTGCCAGTGATTACGAAGTAATCACTGAGTACCATCAGAAAGCAATGCGAGGCGCACCCACCGGTGTTTGGCTCTCTGTGGACATGTTTTTGTTCCTAGTCTCTATATAGTACAAGTGATACACTTTGAAGATGTTAGTGCATCACAGAGTTGATGTTTGTTTTGTGTGATTTTAAACAGAAAATAAAAGGGGTTACACTCCTTTTTTCTTTTCTTTTTCTTTTGTTTCATTTCAAAGTTGCTACCAGTGCATTCAGTGAGGGACAACAGAGAGACATGGCGGAGTGTTTTATTGCCTAGCTGACAAAGCTGCTTTTGAATGCTGGTGGTTCTATTTCTTTGACACTACGCACTTTTATAGTACGTGTTAATGTTATATGACAAAATGCTCTGATTCCTCATGCCAAAGTCCAATTCAGTGTATATAACTGAAAACACACATCCGTTTGTGCTCCTTTTTTTTTTTTAATGGTGCTTAAAGAGCCCTTCCTTTGCAAGTCATCCATGCTGTTCCTTAGGCATTTACCTTTGCTCAAGCTGTTTAAGGATGGTGAATTGTTTCATGGTTTTTGGATTTGTGTCTAATGAACATTTTAACATGACAGATGCAATGCATTGTGTAGCTACAGCTTTCTGAGAAAGTCAATCTTGTTTTTCAGATCTTCAATTAATTATTTTCTTTAAATTTCAAAAACAAAATGAACATACACAGTGAACCCTTGGTAAATTGGAAAAAATATATATTTTTCCTTAGTATCCTCCCTTCATTCTAGTCATAAAACAAGAAAAAAGCATTGGCTCTCAGTTAGCTTGAAAAAACAATTTTAACTTTTTAGTGCCTAGGGAGAGAGTTGTTGATGGTGCGTGTTTTCTGTCCACAGCCTGGAAAACAGACCGGCAATGTGTGAGAGCTGAAGAAGGAAAACTTTGAGGAGAACAAGAGCCTGGATGCAGAGCCCCCAGGCTTCCCTGCTTACTCTGCAGAGGCTCTGGTGCAGCTGATTGCTGCCCTCCTGCTCCATCTCTGCCCCTCTGAGACAACCTCATTCTTTTCATTGAACCACAAAGCACCCCCCAGCCGTTTTTGCATTTTGTTTATCTTGACTTTTGGATAGGGTCACATTCAGTCGCTAAATTACCTGGCCTGGGTTTGAACTTGTGATCCTCCTGCCTCAAACTCCCAGAAAGCTGGGGTTACAGGTGTACATCACCCTGCTCCGCAGAAAGCTTCCTCCTTTTTTATAAACTGGTTTTCCTCTGCTGCAAGAGTCTCCCTGTGACTTGCCGTCAACAGTTCTAACAAACACGTTTCTTTCCAGTAAGCTGAGGTCTCCCGAGTCTGCCTCTTTCTGTCCAGCTGTTCTGGAGTGAGGAGAAGGCTCTCCTTCCCTGCCAAGTAAGTACAGGCACTGTCTGGCAGCACCAAGTGTCCTGCGCAAGGGGCAACCACAGCACATTCACAACAGCGTGGCCCTTATTCTCTGTCCAGTGTGGAGATACTCGTCAACATGTACAGTTTGTTTTGCTTTCTGTCTTTACAAAGTCCCCTAAAGATATTCGCACAGGGAGCCTGAAAAGACATCCAAACTTGAAAATAGATTTCTTCTGTGTCTTCCAAAAAGTTCTCTACAACCTCTAATACAATGTAATTATAATCTATTATCTTTAATGATTTGTTTCTCTAATAATTGCATTAAAATGGGCACCTTTACTTTCAGAAAAGCAATGAGCTATCTGCAAGGTCTCTTTGTTAAGCCAGCATAGCATGGCCGCTCTCTGCTTTACCACTAGGAGCATCATGTCCACGTCTCTGGGTTTCTTATTCAAGCAGAGGCACGACAGTTTTCTCATTATAACTAGAGTTGGTCAGAACTGTGGCTGCTTTCCATTCCAAACTCATTCTTTTTATTTTTATTAACTGGAAAAAGTACTGGAAATGCATGGGTCCTTGTTTCCTATTATTTCCCAAACAATATTAAAAGATGAAAATTTTCATTTCTATAATGTTGTTTTGCTGTTTATCAGGAGCCTCAGAAGCTGATCATGTGATACTTGAAGAAAAAAAAAAAACTTGATTTTCATGGTCTCCTGGGGAAGCAGGAAACTCTGAAAAATATTGGAGAGAAAGCAAACTCATTTTTTGAGTGCACGTCAAAATATTTATCTTTTCTGGCATGTTCAAGTAGTATTTTCTGGACTTAGAGGTTTGCCTGGGTCCAGGGTTTTCTGTTCATTATGTACCCCAGGACTGGGTCACACAAAGTGGGAAAAGAGGGTGTCACACGAGTGGCAAACTGGAGCCTTGCATCTTGATAAAGCGGGTCCTGATTTAAGCTGTGTCTACCACGGGCTCCTCACATTTTCTTCCGCTCTTGTCTTGCCTTCTCTTTCCTTCATGTTACCCTTGGCCCATCCCGGGTCATCTAACTCACACATAACAGCCAGCCAAGTTGTTAAGGCACAAAGCTGTTGTAATCTGTAATTCACAGGCTCTAACTTCTTTGTTTTCTTCCAGTCTACATAAAATGCTTTCCTCTCACTTCTTAGAAAGTATTTTTTTTTTCCCTGTGTTTTTCTAGGTTACTCTTAGGCTCCTTTTGTGAAAGCCTACAGCATCTTATATGTTTATGTCCTTCAGTTTCTCATCCACTGAAGCTTCTCTTAACTGATCCTTTTCCTGGGCATGTGGGCTCTATCCAATTCCCTTAATGTCTTTCTTTTTCAAAAAAATTTTCCTAACTGTTAGTTCCTTGACCACAAAGCTTACAGATAAGAAAGCCAGAGTCAAAACTAAGCAGTCTGAGTTCAGGGTCCGGAGTTTTAGTCAATGCAATGTCTGTCTACTAAAGATGAACGTGGAGTGGGGATAACATGTGGGATCTAGGATAGGAAAAACAATCCACTCAGTTTCAGATGCCAGTTCAAGACTTCTCACAACAGCAGGTAGGGTCCAGGACGACCTTTAAAAATGGGCAGTGTAGGTATAGATTTTGTTTCACCGCTATCTTAGAGCTGGTATTAATTACGGTGCATTATTCTTCATATCATTTCCAAATCTTCTTCAAGAAATAGAAGTCCATAGAATTTTTTTTTTTTTTACTTTGCTTGATTTTAATTTTTTTGTTTTGTTTGTTTTTGGTATCAGGGATTGAACTCAGGACCTTGCACTTGCCAGATAGGCACTGTGCCACTGAGCTATCTCCCTGACTAGAATGCCTAGATAACCTGTTTTGCCACAGTTCTCAAAAGAAGACCTGAAAGTTGGTATGGCCTTCACTACCAATCGGGCACACATGGCCCAACATGTGAGCATGTGCATGTTCACACACACACACACACACACACATACACACACACACACACACATGAAATCCATTCTTTGTATGAGATATGCTGGAATCATCTTTTCGAAAAATGCCAGTTGGTAAATGTCCCTTGATTTCAACTTTTTCCCTTCCCGGATCTTCCTAGTCTGTGTTCATTTCTAATAAGAATCATAATGTACCTGTTTTGTTACAATTGCTGTGTACCAAATCACCTCCAACTTATTGACAGGAAACAATGAAAATTTGAATGCATCTTGTGGGCTCTCAGTGGGCCACACTTAGGGCCTCTATGCTAGTGAACTCTGAGAGTGAGTAAAGCTGCCACAGCAGGTTGGGAAGGGGACAGAGAGGACACAAACAGTAGAGGCAAGATGTCCCTGCCTCCCTTTCTGTCTCTGTCTCTCTCTTCATTGCTTCAGAGTTCTCCATGGGGGCCTTTAATGTGAATTACTCTGGGAGCTCTCATATTACGATGGCCTCAGAATGTTTGATTTGTTACATAAGCAGTTCAGGCTTACAAAACAGAGTGCTCTAGCCAAAGAGACAGAAGCTGCTTAGCCTTTTGTGACCTAGCTTCAGAAGTCCTACAAGTAGCACTCATTACATCCTGCTGATTACAGGAAAGGCACAAGCCGGCCTGAATCTGAGTTCCTGATGGACAAAGTCTGGGAATGTCAGACTTACAGGAGGATTGCTGTGAGTGTGAGGCCAGCCTGGGCCTCAAAGTGAGTTCAGTAATGAATTCATAGTAAAAACCTGTTTCAAAAAAAAGACAAAAAAGGAGCTGGCAAGATGGCTCAGTGGTCTAAAGCTCCTGTTTAGGTAAGCTTAGGCAAAGCACAGGGACCAATCCCCAACATGTTGCACCAGCCCTGCCTGAGCTGAGCCAGCCGGAAAAAAAAAAAAAAAAAAAAAAAAAAAAACCTACTGTTGCTCTGGATCCTGTTTAAATCCAATGGAGAATATTCTTACTCTTGTAAGTAATCAATGGAATTAATTTCAGAGTGAAGTTTTCTGCCATCCTTCTGTGGGCAGTGGTTCTAACCCAATATAGTTCTGTTTCTTTTGTTTGTTCATTTTGTTTTTTCTTCTCCCAATACAGCTTTCTTTTTTGTTATTGTTGTCACTTTTTTGAAGTACAGGGGATTGAGCTCAGGACCCTGCACTTGCCAGGCAAGCATTTATTCTACTGAGCTATCTCCTGGGCCCCCCTATAAAGCTTTCATAGCCTTTGCCCGCTATTTAAAATATTTGTTTTAGATTTGAGCCATTCCTGGAAGTGCATCATATTTTGTAGCCAGTCAGTTACTAAATCCTCCAGTGTACTCTTGAAGGTCAGATCTGGGTGTGTGCGTTTTGGGGTTAGCCTAGGGATTCGTACAATTTTATAGGATTACTTACTGGATCTCCACTATTTCCACAGTATCTTTAATACTTTGAGCTTTAGTGTGCTCCATCCTAGTTCACTGGCTAGAAAGCCAGGCTTCAGATTCCTTGGTCTATCACGCAGCACTTTGTCCCATACGTGCAACTGAGGCAAACAAGGAGATGTTAGGGATAACAGTGATTCTTCTCTCTGCTGGGGAATAGTTTGTTTGAGTTATAATACATAGTTTCTTGGAAATTTAGGCTTGAGCTTAGGTGTTTGCAAGATTGCCTGGCTGCTGATCCAACAGACAATGATATGAAAGCAAAAAAAAGAAAGAAAGAAAGAAAGAAAGAAAGAAAGAAAGAAAGAAAGAAAGAAAGAAAGAAAGAAAGATATAGCAGAAACATTTCTCTGTATACTCTGGCTCATAAAGGCCTTTGGGAGCTGCCAACTTGTGTCCCCGCGTGTGTAGGCCCAGTCTCAGCTGGTCTGCCGGAGACCCCCTGAGCACCAGCTCTAGTTCCCTACACTGCCCCAATATCTGCTCCACCAAGATGAAAGAAACTATCACGAGCCAGGAAAAACTCGTCAAACTGCAGGTACAAGTGCGCATTGGTGGGAAAGGAACTGCTCCCAGAAAGGAGCTGGTTCACAGGACAGCCACAGCAAGTGATAAAAAACGTCAGGGCTCATCAAAGAAGTTAGGGGTCATTGAAGAGGTGAATATGTTTACAAACCAGGGAACAATTATCCACTTCAACAACCCAAAAGTTCAGGCATCTCTGGCAGCAAACACTTTCACCGTTGCAGGCCATGCTGAGACAAAACAGCTGACAGAAACGCTACCCAGCATCTTGCACCCGCTCGGTGCAGACAGTCTGACTAGCCTAAGCTTGGCTGACGCTCGGCCCACACAATCTGTGGCTAGAAAAGCACAGCTCTCTACTGGAGAGGAGATGATGACGAGGTTCCAGATCTCATGGAGAATTTTGATGAGGCTTCTAAGAATGAGGCAAACTGAACAAAGTCTGCTTCTGAAAAAGATCAAACTTGGAAGAAATTACTGGGAGCTGCTATTTTATATTATGACTGCTTTTTAAAATTGTTTTTGAAAGCTCAGTATAATGATTAAAGTGCCTGCTTAGGCAGACCCAGGGGCCAGGAGTTTGATCTTTGGGCTTGCCCTACTGGCCCCGTCCCCAGGGCACAATGGGGGGGGACTGAGTTGGCGTGGTGGCGCATGCCTGTAATCCTAGTTTGGGAGGCTGAACACAGGCGGATCCCTAGGAGTCCAGTCTGTGTAATGAGATCCTGTGGACCCTATAGACCCTTACTAAAATACAAAAATAAATAAATACAATTGTTTTTGTTTAAAAAAAGATGGATCTGACAAAAATCTAGATCTTTAATATTTTTGAAGCGTAAACAATGGGGCCAAGGAGATGGCTCAGTAGAATAAGTGCTTGCCCACAAGCGTAAGGGCCTGAGTTCAATCCCCGGTTCCACCAAAAACAAAAGAAAAAGAAATACATATATATTAAAAAAAAAAAAAAAAAGCCCTTGAACATTGTAGCTCTTTTCAGTTTTGCTTACATACCATTCATTCTTTGCAGCCAATTAAGCTAGAGAAGCCTGGGACTAAACTTTGAAGCAGGTTAATATATATATATTTAAAAAGATCCTTGAAACCAAAGGAAGATTTCTTTCAGAGCTCTTTCTCCCTGCACTCATTGCACAGCTCCAGATACTCAGGCACCTCTGACTCTGATACGGGATATTGAAATTCCTAACCTTGACCTGGTTGAGTTGTGTTCTCTAAAACCGAAAATGAATTTTAGGAACAAACAGTGGTTGAGGAAGAAACTTTATTGGATAGAAAAGCTTCTGTTGGAGAGGGACAGAAGGGGGATCCGAGTGAGTTGCCCCCGGAAGCTGTCTCTTCCAAGGACTTTTACAGAGGAAAATCATGTGGTGAGGTGGGTGTAAGGTGGTAAAGACATGGGAACTTGCTTAGGTGGACAAGAGGTGGAACAAAACTATGACCAACTAATGGGATTACAAGCACCATTGTTCAGGTAAAATTGATTAAATCTAGTACCAAATGAGAAAGCGAGTCATGTAGCAAGCGGGCCTGAAAATGGGACAGGGTCTCTTCCTGCTGGGGGTTGGGCTAGTGACTCAATAGGGCTCTTTCAAGGTGATTGATACCTATTTTTTTTAAAATTTTTTAAAAATAAATTTTATTTTTATTTTATTGAAGTACAAATATCAGTGAGACAGTTGTAAGGCACCTTAACAGGATGGATTCAATAAATTAATACATTGCAAACTGTTTTCATGTTTTGGTGTCGTACAAGGAGCGTACATGATATTATACTTACAGACATTATTATAGCAGATGTCTCTAATCAGTAAATTAAGAAAGTGTAGCTGTTTATGTATCTTATTTTTTATACCTGAATTATATCAAAGATTCAATAATTAATATTTTCTACCTTGTTATTTTCCTAGTGATTGTCCATAGTACTAGAAGCCGACATAATATCCTGGCCAATGACTCATCCACATGGATGACACAGACAAAGGATCTACAAAATAAGGTACAGGATTACAAGATAAACCCTGAGGGTGTAAAGGTAAAAATAAAAAGTCCCAAGACAACACCCAGCCCCACACTAGACTAGCTCCATCTTAGCCCTTTGTTTCACCTGTTGCTAAATGTTCTGGGAAAGTTACGTGCAACTAGGCAACCACAAGGTTGCTCTAAAGCCTCAGCAACCCCCAGGTGGCCCTCAGTCAATCCTGACAAAGGAACAATTGCTATTCGCTTCTGTAACCTGCTTGCTCAAGTTTCCCTCTTACCCCCTAACGACCACAAGATGCTAACCCAAGCATTACAGAAATACGTTATTCTGCCAGAAAAATCCCCCCACACTGAGCCAATCAATGTAAAGGTCAACCCCTATTAACCAATGCAGTTAGCTTCTGTAGGGCGCTTGCACCCTCCCGATTTTGTGGCTTTTGCCTTTATAAACCTGCCTGTAACGACTGCTCGGGGCTTTGCAACTGCCTTAGGTTCGGAGCCCCACGCGTGGTTCAATAAACTTTAGAGCTCTCGCCCTCGTCTCTTGGCATCTCCCTTCCCGCGGAGATCTGGGTCAGCGCAGATCCAACAAGGGGACTTCACTGACCTCATCAGAAACAAAACCACATGTTTTGGTATATAGGTCTTGCTCTATCTAGGTCTTAACCATCCAGCAGAAAAGTATAAAAAACGAGGTATACAAAGCAGGGCCATAATAATAAGTTGAGCTGTAAATGGCTACAGTTGACAGCTTCTTCCGATAACTCACTATTGTGGAATGCTGGACTGTGTTGGATTGTGTCATCAAGTGCAGGCAGCTAAATCAGTTGAATGACGATGGAGTGCCCATCTTTGACAGGTGTAGACAAAGGAAGGGGTATAGAAAGGAAGAATCATAATGTGTGTGTATGGACACACATTATGTTAGGATAGATTCGCTGTGCTTCTACATAATTCTATGAGGCAAGATTTGCACTATTGATACCTATTTAGAATATCAATCCTTGGTGCCCCTCCCTAAGGAAGTATGTAGCTATATTTCCTCTTTTTGTCTTGATCTTGAGGTGTGGCTCATAGGGAGTGTCTGTCTCTTCCAAGTTGCAAAGTCACCTTGTCTGCCATCTCCTCTCCTTGAGGGACCTGTTTGACTGCTAGAATATTTCTATCTAACTCAGCTGCCTACAACAACCCCAGCCAGGACAAGCAAACAGAGGTGTGGATAACAGAAGACTCACCCCCAGCTTAGGGTCACCTCAGTCTGGCTTCCTACCCAAGTCTTCCATGCATGTTCTAGAGTCCTCAAGTCACCGATCCATGCCCCTGTTCAGAGGTTCTAGTATTTGGCCTAGATGATGAAGAATATTTGGGAGATGATGAAGTGTGCTTATGCTGCCTTAACACAGTGCTTCGTTAACAGTTAATATCTGTGGTTGGGCTTTCTTTCCTTTCCCATTGTCATTGTGAATGTTTCTTTTACTTGCTCGGTCATCAGTTCATGAAATCAAATGAACACCTCATAATACTGCATTTTGTTGGCTCTGCCATTAACACCGTGCTGCCACGTTGCTGCTAAGAAGATTTTTATTTTCAAGATTTTTATTTTTAGAGGCCAGGGAGATAGCTCAGCAGAATAAGTGCTTACCTGGAAAGGGCAAAGGCCTGAGTTCAATCCCTGGTTTGGAAAAAAAAACAAAAACAAAAACAAAAAACGCAAAGCTTTTAGTTTTATTAACAAAGGATATTTAACATACTTTTCTTCAGCAAAACAATAACAACTCTCTTCCTAATCTGCAAACCAAGACAAAAACCTCAAAAAAGTCTTCATGCTTCTTATTCAAGAATATTCTGGGGTTCCCAGGGAGCTGGCTCAGTGGAATAAGCATTTCCTTGGAAAGTGCAAGGGCCTGAACTCAATCCCCAGCTCTGCCAAAAACAAAAGAAGAAGAAAGAAGAAGAGAAGAAGAAGAAGAAGAAGAAGAAGAAGAAGAAGAAGAAGAAGAAGAAGAAGAAGAAGAAGAAGAAGAAGAAGAAGAAGAAGAAGAAGAAAGAAGAAGAAATCCAACATTTTTCTAATCACCTCTCTTTTTCTAATCACCTCTCTTTTTTCATCAGTGTCTTCCTCAGAAGCTGTTATTAATTCTATCATTAGAGTTATCCTTTCTTACTTCAGAGATTATTTCTGGTCTAATTTCCTCTATATGTTTCTAGATTTGATTGTTTACTTCTGACACTATTAATTGAGAGATTTTTTTTATTTTAGAGGTTATTTCTGATCTGAGTCCTTCTGTACTTCTCTGCAGTTGTTTCTTTACTTCAGACGCTATTAATTCAGACATTTCAGCTGTGCGCTTTGCAATTTCTTTCCCTACTAGTTTCTTCTGCACTTGTTCTGTGTGGGCTCAGGGCCTGAGATTGCATTTTTCTCCTTCTCTGTGTTTTTTTGTAGGACACTATCCTTTGACCTTTGGTGTAGAGCTGTGGTGGTTATAACCTTAGCACATTCTGAAATTCTTACCCAAGAGAGATTATCTGATTAAGGTAGTCATAGTTTTGTATTTACAGAACTACACTGAGGAACTCTAATAATGGCTAACAATATTTAGCAGTTGACAAACTTTGTAACCTGTGGGACTTTAATTTAGATAGTAAGAGCAATCAGGCATCAATGCTTTCATTCTATGGTTTATCTATTTAGCTTTTTTCCTATGCACATAAAATGTAGCATCCATGTACTATAATTTGCATTTCATTTAAAACTGTTTTAAATATATATAATTTAAGATATATACTATATATATATGTATATATTACAATGATATATGTAATATAAAGTGTAGTGCACACTCTAGTTTGTTTCTTTTACTGAGCACTAAAAAATGTCAGTCAATCTTTTTAAAGGCTGTGGGTAAATTGTTTTGATAATTTCTTGTTAATTAGAAAACCACCCTTTACTGGGTTTTAAGTATGTATGGAATGTTATGACAAGACATGGTGGTGGTGGTGGTCTGACTCCGAGATGGTAGGGAGAAACTAGACATGTGAAATGAGCTCAGTATTTTATAAAGTAAAAAAAAAAAGTAAAAAAAAAGAAGAAGAAGAAGAAGAAAGAAAAAGAATATACAGTACGGTAATGAGACTGCTTGCATTAAAAAGAAAATTACACTGGACCTTCTGAATTCTGGAGATTTGGTGCTGCATGCTTCACATTAGTCTGGTTCTTTGGATTAAAGTGTAGCTATTCTGTCTCTGCCTTGTCTCACTTGCCAGCCTCTGGTGGCCATCATCTGTACATCTCATTTTAAACCTAGCCCTCTTGGTCCTTCAGTTACACTGCATGTTGCCGCTCAGTTGGTGCTGGTGTGACTCTCCAATCCTAGGTCTAGAGGAGCCTCAAAGTCCCTTAGACTAAGCCCTCACCTGACGCCATGCCATCACCCTCTGAAAAGAATCACTATTATTTACATTTACCATCTCTTTAAATTTCAGTCCAGGTTGTAAAGAAGGTGTATGCTAACAAGTTTTGTGCCTCACTTTATCTTTAGTAATGATAAATATTTTTGCCAAACTACCCCAAAACTCAATAATAATAATGTCTAAGAAGTCAATGATTTAGGTGAGACAAGATAACCACACACACAAGGACAAGGGCAAACACAGGTCATTACTATAAATAAGTGCTGAACCTTCTGTTGGGTGGTATCCGCTGTCAACTGTCACTTCAGAAGTGTGGCTTCAGCATGTGTGGTCAGTGGGACAGCGCTTGACTGACACGTGAAGTTTTGATTTCTAACACTGGGGGGGGGAGTGTGTTTCAGTTGAAGAGGTGGCATAGAGAAAAGCAAGAAAGGAACACTTCAGTTTGCAATGGACAACCAGATCTGGATTCAGGAGGGAATAAGAGATGTGTAAATCAGCTGAGGAGATAGCTCAGCAGCCTAAATACCTGCCTGAGGCAAGCACGAGGTCCCAAGTCGGACTCTTGCCACCAAAAAAAATGTGTGGCTCATGGAAGGTGAAGCAATGGAACACAGCACCCCCATGGGGCCTGCTGCTGCAAAAGGGAAAAAGAGACAGGGCTGCAGCAGCAGGCCTTGTCTTCCCAGAACCCCAAGAAACAGGTGGGAGGGAACACAGAGCACACAGCAAGAAAGAAAACCTCCAGAAAACGAACAGCAACAACAAAGCACATGGCTCTTGGGATTAGGAATTATAAAGCATTAAATGGTAAAATGGTTGTTGGATAAAATTTTCACTTGATCATTGGGTTGATGTGGTTTAAACTCTTGGATCTTAGACTGGGTGTGGTGACATGCGCCTGTAATCCCAGAACTTGGGAGGCTGTAAACAGGTGGATCACTATGAGCCTGATCCACACAGTGAGACTCTATACACCCTGTACACCCTGTCCTAAACACAAAAAAATAAAAAAAATAGAATCTCAGATCTTGTTTCCATTAGCTGTGTAACTTCAGAGATATTCTAGCCCCTCTTAGATTCTTGTTTCCTCCCATGTTAAGTTCACCTCCCAAGTTGATTACAAAGACTAAACAGCATCTTTGTGAAGTATTCCGGGAAGTGGCTGCCCCAAAAGAAATTGTTCATAACTGGTGGTTACTCCACTCCTATGGAAAATCTGTTCAGTTTGATTTTCCTTTGTACCAGAAATTCATTAAGGAAATGTATCCCCAGTTGAGAAAATTTTATCTTTGTTATCAATTAGCATTTGGAAAACTTATCGGTCTAATGAAAATTTGTTTCTAATTTTAATAGTATTGTTCTAAGAAGCTTGGTGTTACAACAAAACGGAAATAAGAATACAATTTAGAAAGCACACTAGTAAGTAATTTGAATTACCCAAAATTATGGATCTAACACTGAACTAAGACTGTGAGCTAATGGTGGAGCAGTCTATTCTTCTAGCTCAACTAGTTACTACTATTGTCCTTTGCTGGAAAAGTTGGCACACCTGTAATCCTAGCACTCAGGAGGCTGAGGCAGGAGGATCACTGTGAGTTCAAGGCCAGCCAGGGCTACAAAGTGAATTCAAGGCCAGCCTGACCTGAATATGAAAACATTGTCTTAAAAAGACAAAAATAAATGAACAAATACACGGATGGGGAGATGGCTCAGTTGCATAAACACCCGCCTGGCAAGTGCATGGTCCTGAGCTCAATCCTTGGTAAAAACAAATAAGTAAATTCCTTTGCCTGTTATACATGAGTTTTCTTTTTAGTAGAAATGCTGAGGATTTTTTTGTGCTGAGGATTGACTTGTTTGCACATAGAATTTTATAGTGTTTAGTTGATATTCTGAAAGCTTTCTGAGGAGTTACGCCTTGCTCTAAAAATTCATAAAGGAATTGAATATTTGGATGCAGAAATGGATTCTTTGACAGAAAACTTCATTTGAATAATAACTTACTTTAAGATGAGGCTCATTAACTGAACCCATAATGTAGTTGAAAATATTTTCAAATGAAAATATCAGTTAAAAAAAAAAACATGGTGTGGTATTATTTTCTAAATTAAACAAGAAAATAAAATAAAATAATAATTAAAAAAAAGAAAATAAGGAGATGGCTCTGTAGAATAAGCGCTTGCCTGGCAAGTTCAAGGGCCTGAGTTCAACCTCCAGTTCAGAAAAAAAGAAAGAAAATAGGCTTTTCTCCTCTGCTGTACTACTCTTTGGTTGTGTGAAGCTGAGCAGCTTGTATTACCTTTCCATCTCTCAATTTCTTCATCTGTAAAATGAAAGCCCAGGAAGGGCTGCAGTAAAAGCATGGTTTTTGTTTTTGTTTTTTAAGCTCTTTCCATTCCTGCATCCACTAAAAGGAACCAAAAGAAGATCCATTCCTGCATCCACTAAAAGGAACCAAAAGAAGAGAAGTAGCAAAGGAAATTCTATCTATTCTGGCAAAAAAGAAAGGCTAACGTCATGCTACAAATTCATCCACATTATCCACAAAGAACACTGTCCTCAAACTGCTTTGTGCAGACAGAACGTCACTTGAATAACTTACAAAGAGCTGTGGCGCTTTCTTGCTACTGGGCACGATGAAGCTGGAAGTGAGATCCCAGGACCTCCAGCTCTGTTGTCAGCATAGAGAACCGGGGCTGCAGAGGACAGGTGAGCTTTAAGAAGGATCACAAGGCCCCTGCTCTGAGTGCCTTTCCTGGTAAACGTCTCTAAGGGGCAATGACATATACAGATGTTCTATTTAGGATGAACCAGAGGAAGAAAGCTGGTTGACATGAGGTTCTTAAAACTGACTACACTGCTGAAGAAATATCAACAATCGATATCAAAGAAAGGGAGAGGGGGCACTGATGAAATTATGGGGCCAGAAATCCTCAGACACCCCTCAGCTCTGCCACTGACATGGATAATGGAACAGGAGGAAGAAGCTCTCAATAAAAGAAACTTCTTCTTTTAGAAAATACTCAAGAGGCCAGGAGGTGTGACGGCGCAAGTCTGTAAGTCAAGCACTTGGGAGGTTGAGGCAGGAGGACTGCTGTGAGTATGAGAGCAGCCTGTGCTACGAAGTGAGCTCAAATGCGTAGTGAGACCATGTCTCAAAAAGACAGAAAAGAAGAAACAAAATTACTAGAAGAGAAAATAGGTGGAAATTTTGAAGATCTATGGGGTAGGCAGAGAGTTCATGAACAAAAAACAAACTGCATGGGAAACACTTCAAAGAGTCAATCACTGGGATCTTATCTTATTGAGAAATTTCTACACATAAAAACTAATCACCCACAGAGTGAAAAGATAACCCACCAATTGGGAAAAAATCAATTAACCAAGAATCACACTAACAAAAGACTTCTATCTAGAATATATAAAGAACTATATATAAAGGGCCGGGGAAAGAGCCCAGTAAAATAAGTGCTTGCCTGGCAAGCACAGGGTACTGAGTTCAATCCCCAGTGCTGGAGGAAAAAAAAAAAAACTAAAAAAGAATCAGGCCCCCCAAGTTCAAAGACCCAATCCAAAATTGGGCATCTGAGATGAATACACACTTCTCAGAGGAAGAAATACAAATGACAAATAAATACATGAAAACATGTTCCACAACACTGATCATTCAAGAAATGAAAATTAAAATACCATTGAGGTGCCATCTCACCTGAGAAAAAATGGCTATCATAAAGACATTAACTAATAACAAATGCTGGGGAGGCTGTGGGGGGAAAGGCACCCTTCTCCACTGCTGGTGAGAACATAAGCTGGTACAACCACTGTGGAAATCAGTGTAAAACTAGGACTGGAAATCTCATTCAACCCAGATATTCTCCTTCTGGGTATTTTTTCAAAAGAACTGAAAACATCACACCACAGTGATATACGTGCACCCATGTTTATAGCAGCACAATTTGTCGTAGCCAAATCCAGGAAACATCTGAAATGCCCATCACCTGAGGAATGGATGAAAAAGAGGTGGTGAGCCACCCAGACAGCTCAGCGGACTAAAGTGCCTGCCTAGGCAGCACACGGCGGCCAGGGTTCGATCCTCAGGGTGCCATGCCAGCCCCTGGGGGTGCACTGAGACAGTGACTGAGACTGGGTGTGGTGGCGTGGGCCTGTAATCCCAGCTCTTGGGAGGCTGAAAACAGGAGAATCACTATGTACCACATACATACATTTTTTTAAAAAGATGTAATATTTTTATGCAATGGAGTATTACCTAGCTATAAAGAAAGACAAATTTGAGGCCTTTATTGGTAAGTGGTTGCATCTAGAGATTATACTTATAACTGAAATAAATCAGACTCACAGTTGTAAATATTATATTGTCTCCATAATGTGGGAACCTGAAAGAATAAAGAAAATCTAAAAGGTATAATAGATATAGTAAAATGAAAAGAAACTGAACACAGATATAAACAATGGAAATGAGGGAAAGGAGAAAAGATAGGAAAAAAAGGAGGAAGAAAAAACATGCAAGTATATATACAGGATAGCTGAGGTGATTATACTGCTAATTTCTATCAGTTGTTTTTGAAAAATCAATTAATTAAAATCTTCAGTTTTCATTTTGATTAACTCCATATGCTAATATCTGTAATGTAACTACATTGAAGTTAGCCAGTGTGCTGTAACAACCACAGTTAATACCTCTCATCTTGTTCTTCTAAATATGTACTGTTTTTAATGTCTTATCAATTATTATACTCTCTTTAAAATAAATCAAAAAGTAAAAATTAAAAAGGACAAGAAAAAAATTAAGGAAGAGTTGATGTTTAATGATTTGACCAATCTTGTATACTTGTATCTGGTAATCTAAGCAATAGATTATTGATGGTAAAAATATGTAATTTAACAACCATTGTTAATCTTCTATTCTTGTTTTGCAATTCTGTACCATATATATTGTTGTGTTTTGCTCTCTTTGGTTTTTCATTTTTGTTTTTGTTTTTAGTTTATGTATTTGGTACAGGGTCTCAATATGCAGCTCGGACTCACAGTGATCCTCCTGTGTTCAGTCTCCCCAGTGCTGGGATTATAGGCCTGTGTCATCGGGTCTGCATTTGGTGGCCTGCTCAGTGCACCCTGCTGACAGGGCCGGTGTGTCATGTGGTGCCAGGGATCGAACCCTGGTCCCTATGCTTGCCTAAGTGGGCACTTAGTCCCCTAAGCTATCTCACTGGCCCTCTGTCTTTGTTTTGATTTGCTTTTGCTTTTGTTTTTGTTTTTACTCTTTAAAGTAAAATAAAGAAAACTAAAATAAACGAAATAAATACTGAAGAAGATAAACACTAAAAGGTTTTGGAAATGCCCGTGAAGCTCCAATATTAGGAGAAAGGAAAAACAATGAAGCTGGAGGGCCAACACAGGTGAATCTAGAACAAACCTGAGGGAGACCGCAGGCATGTAGACAAAGCAGCCCGGTCTTTTGCAGACTCAGGGTTTTTAATCCACTTAAGGGCTGGGAGTGGAAAGCAGAGTGGGCAAGGGGCTGGAGGGTCCTGCCGGCAGCAGTGTGCAGCCTGTGGACTGGATCGGGGAGCTGAGCGGGGGCGGGCTCGCCTGGGCATCAGCCTGGCAACCCGAGGGAGCTGGTGGGCTCAGGAGCCCTCTGGGGCCGGCACACCTCGGTGGTCAGTGGTCCGGTTCCCTGCCCCCAGGCTCCAGCGGTGAGCAGACAGCCTGCAAGGTCGGGTGTCACTTTGTGTGTGTGCTATGCTAAGGGGCAATAGGCTAGGACACATAGAAGCCAGACATATCACGGTGAAAAGACGTGAGACCTGTTACAGAAAACTGACGTGTGCCATCGCCATCGCTGCGGGAGCCCACCACCAACGCAGCCCCTCTTTTATGGATGAAAGGAGAGCGAAGTGCTAGTCCTTCGGGGAAAACAAAGACTCAGGAAGGAGGCTCCGATAGGCCGCTACCAAACGTTTTCCTATAAAGTAGATTTCACATTGCAAACAGCAAAAAATTAAAAGGGTTATAATTTAAATATTCTGAGTTAATGGATAATAAATCTTTATCATGAATTTTTATTTTTACAGAAGTACAGATTTAGGTAGAAAATAGTAAAAATAATAATTGAAAACTTCATAATGATACTGAGCTTTGAGCACTTTCAACTTGGCTTTAAGCTTTTTTTTTTTTTTCTCTGATTTCAGCCGCACTGTGCAGGCCTCCTACAGAAAGGTCGGGAGTTTGATTCTGAGAAGTGGGAGGTTGATTTGAAGTACTCTGCATTTTGCATGTCGGGAGCAAAGAAAGAGAGAGGAGAATTTTGGGGTTCCAGCCAAAACTTGGATGAAAAACCAAGTGCATTTCTGAAGAACGGAGTGTAAGTGCGCCCTGCCCTGCACCTCCAGGGGGAGCTTGTGCAGAAGCTGAAAGCTGACCGCGTGGTGCAGCAGTAGTGATAGAAAGGCTCCGGAGGAAGACTCCTCCAGATACCAGCTCTGCCGCTCTCAGCGTCCTGCTCCCCTCAGTCCCTGGTCCTTTCTCCAGAGCCCTACCGCCGTCCCTGCCCACAGCCCGCCTGACCTGGCGAGGAGAGCATGGTCCAGGAGGCCCTGACCAAGCTGGCGTGGAGCTGCTGGTGCGGAGAAAGCCCACGACTCTAGCCTGTAAGAACATTGTCTAGGAACCAGCACTAGGGAGACTGAGACAGGAGGATCACTGCAAGTTCAAGACCGGCCTCAGGGCGACAAAAGTGAGCACAAAGCCAGTCCAAACTGCATAGTGAGACTGGGAGATGGCTCACTGGAATAAGCACTTCGCTGGCAAGCGCAAGGGCCTGAGTTCAATCCCAGATTCCCCCCCAAAAAAGAACATTGCCTAGCCACAGGTTCATTTTGAGCAAGGACACAGCAAGCCAGTACATGACAAAGAGCTGCATCCAATTAAGAACTCTGGGAAGGGCCTGCCTTCCCAGTGGACTAAAGGGACTAAAGGGCCAGCTCAGTGGACTAAAGCGCGTACTTAGGCAGATGCTGGGACCAGGTTTGATTCTAGGGCTGCAGTGCCGGCCTGGCCACTGGGGCGCACTGAGATGGCGATTAAGACTGGGCGTGGTGACACATGCCAGTAATCCCAGCGAATGGGAGACTGAACAAGGCGGATCACTACGAGTCCCATCTACCATCTACGAAGTGAGACCCTGTAGACCCTGTATTAAAAAAGAACACCAGGAAAAATAGTCTAAGGTGAGATCCATCTTCACTACAATCCTGCAACGGTTGGATATTTAAAAGCCAAGACAATAAATCCAAGAATTTAAAATCTGAAAATAAAGGGAAATCATTTCCAGTATTTTGACTGCATGTGGCGATAACTGAAAGAAAATATAGGTAATTCCCCAGTAGCTTCCAAGAAGCATCACTATAAGCAAGAGGGAGATGAACTCATACATCCTACCTGCCTGGAGAGAGCCCTTAACTTTTCTATGGAATCCTTAATAATTCAGAGTTTGCCTTCACAATGGCTAAAACACTTTCAGAACTCAGGAAACAGCCTGAGAGCAAAGACAACACCCTCATCATGCAGTCACTGACAACCTAATATTACAGCCTTCAGAGAACACAGGAGAAACATGGGATGTGGCAGGGGGAACAGAGAGGCAATCACACCCAGGTTGTCAGCTTCCTTCCCCTGCAAGAGCCTTTCACATTCCTCTTGTTTATTCAGTTTGGATTTCTTTCTTTCTTTTTTTTTTTTTTTTTTGGTGGAACTGGGGATTGAACTCAGGTCCTTGTGCTTGCCAAGCAAGCACTGATTCTACTGAGCCCCGGCCCATTGATTTGACTTTCCTGCAGCAAATAAACACACTCATTTATGTGGAACCCATCACTTACAGTCTTTTCAAACTGCAGCTTTGGGGAAGCTCAGTTTGATTGTGTTGGCCTTCCTGGCATAGTTATTCTGTGGAAGTTATTGATAGCTTGGTTTTTTGTTTGTTTTGTTTTGTTTTTGCAGAACCAAGGATTGAACTCAGGCCCTTGCACTTGCCAGGCAAGCACTTATTCTATATCCCTGGCCTGACAGATTGATTTATATTCAAAAATAAGTTCCAGGGCCGGGGAGATGGCTCAGTAGAATAAGCACTTGCCTGACAAGTGCAAGGGCCTGAGTTCAATCCCCGGTTCTGCAAAAAATAAATAAATAACCTCCAGATACATACATAGAAGACTAAGAGTGCATCTGGTGTTTAAGCAATCTGAACCAACTCAGCAAGTGAACTGAGGTTTTGTATTATTGTGAGGATAGGAAAATGTCCTTCCTTATAACTAGGGAGTGTTCTCACTCATTGATTTACACATCCCTTCCTCTTCAGAGGTTTTTTCTTTTTATAAGCCGTTTTCTGTGCTGCTCATGTATTTTTTTTTTTTTTTAATAGAAAGAGCAGGGGCTGGCAAGATAGCTCAGTGATCCAAAGCGCCTGCTTAGACAAATGCTCAGGGACCGTGGTTTGATCCCCAGCACCACATGCCATAACAGCCCTACCCCCAAGAGTGAGCTGAGCCGGCCACAAAAAAAAAAAAAAAAGGAAAGAAAGAAAGAGCATTTGACATTTAGGGGCTTGGGAAATTGAAATGCCTATATAATATTTTGTGATTGTCATGTATACCTATGAAAACATGAAGTTTTTCTTATTTGCTGCTTTTGAAATGGGCAACTTTCCATCCCAATAAAAATTTACTTACCCCCTTTGCTTCTGTAGTTTTGTTATTCATCGTACTGTTTAACAGAAGTAGCATAATCCTGCTAGAGTACAGGCATTTCTTTTGGCCAATTAAAGTATATAACATTTATTTTTTTAATGTATTTGGTACAGGGTCTCACTACACAGCTCTGACTTATAGTGTTCCTTCTATTTCCAGCTTCCCCAGCACTGAGATTACAGGTGTGTGCCACCACGCCCAGAATCAGTGTTCGGGGCCAGCACAGCATGCAGTACCAAGGACTGAACTGGGTCCCTGCACTTGTCTAAGCAGACACTTAGTCCACTGAGCTATCTCGCTGACCTTGCATATCATTTCTTAATCCCCTAGAAAAGGGAATTAAAGCATACAGCTTGCTCTAAAACTTTACTACTTCCTAATGATAGGAAGTAGGTAGTATATAGTAGATATCCCACTCACCTAATGAGCATAATTCAGAAAGTTGGCCATTTCCTGTGGTGCTGATCCCTGACTTAACCCTGCCTCCAACTTGTAAAAGTGTTATGCTCTATCAGGTAGCAGAAAAACAAAAATAAAATTACTTTTACCATATCTTATAATAATTGCATCCTCAAATTTTAAGGGACAGGGATCTCATTACTTTCTGAAATGTATTGATAATTTCCTTTCATCCCATGCAAAATAAAATAGTGATGCACGTATTTCTATCTTTTTTTTTTTTTTTTTTTTTTTTTGTGGAACAAGGGATTGAGCTTGGCCCTTGTGCTTTCCTGGGAAGCGTTTATCCTACTAAGCCATCTCCCCAGCCCCCAATACATGTATTTCTAACTTATGATGCCCTTGTCCAGAGATGCCTGGAGACATACACAATTGAACTATAAATTTGAGTGTTACCCAGAGCTCAGTGTCATGGGTGTTTCTACCTCAGAAATAAATAATAGGTGTTAATAAGTGTTTTATGGAATAAAGTTGGACATTTTAGAACCAAAAAGAAAATGAAATGTGGGATAGCATCTGACTAGAAGAAGTAAAATTACAGGGAAGACACCGGGCCAGACAGTTCTCTATGTGGTCAACAGGTGGCACTAGAGTAGCTCGGATGCCAAAGGGAACAAAGGATGGAAATAAATGTCAATCAAACCAAAGGCACTTATGTTGAAAACACAATGAAGTCAGCCCTTTGTTTGTACTGAATATTCCTTGCCTGTCTATCTAAAGTGTTCATTGCTGGAAGTGAGGAAGGAACACTTTCTGGTACAACTACAAGCTGCATTCAGACTTTCTGTGGCTTGGGCTCCTCCTTAAACAATGGATATAGTGGCCTGGGAGATGACTCAGTAGAATATGCATTTGCCCAGCTAGTGCAAGAGCTTGAGTTCGAGTTCAATCCTCGGCTCTTAAAAAAAAAAAACAATTAACAATATTAACACATTGTTAATATATATATATATATTAACAATGTGTGCCACCTAGGGCTTTTTTTTTTTTTTTCTTTTGCAGAACTGGGGATTGAACGCAGGCCCTTGCACTTGCTGGGCAAGTGCTTATTTTTTTGAGCCATCACCCCAGCCTCTTTGCCTATGGTTATTCTGAAGCAATAGTGAGTCAATGCATATAAATGAAATAGTGACCATGTGTAATTTTTCTGTGTTAATACTAGTTTATACTCTCTTTAAAAAATAAAAATTAAAAAAAAAAACAAACCAGTGTCGGTTGTAGGCTAAGTATCCAACAAATACCGTGATTACACTCTGCACACTGAGCACAAGGCACATGTACTAGGAGTTGAATGCATGTGAGCAGATACATAATTGGATGGGGGGAAGTTCACAAACACGATATTTATAATCCAGGAATTGTTCAGTATGAAAATATCGACAAAACAGATTGGTGCAGGAAAAAACATTTCCATTGGTTATATGACTATTTTAAAAAGTATGTAACTACAAGAATTCACTGAAATAGTATCTCCTGGAGTGCCCTTTAGAACTTATGTATACTTTAGTCTTTCCAGAGATGCATTGGTCAATTAAACAAACAATAATAGATATTATACAGGTAGACAACCCTATTTTGGTTCATTTATTTACTAAAAAGTTTGATTCTCAATCATGTTCAACTTTGCTCTGACACAGACAATAAAGGACTTCAGTTTTTTTTTAATTTATTTTTTATTTTATTGAAGTACAAACATCAATGAGACAGTTTTAAGACACCTTAACAAGACAGATTCGATAAATTAATACATTGCAAACTGTTTTCATAATGTTTTGGTATCGTACAAGGTGCATACATTTTTTTTTTTTTTTTTTTTTTTTTTTTTTTTTTTTTTTTTTTTTTTGTCTTTTCGAGACATGGTCTCACTGCAGTTCAGGCTGGCCTTAAGCTCACTTTGTAGCTCAGACTGGTCTCGAACTCACCAACAATCCTCCTGCCTCAGCCTCCCGAGTGCTGGGATTACAGGCATGCGCCACCACGCCCAGCTCATACATGATATTATACTTACAGACATTATTACAGCAAGGCCTTCAGTTTTATGAGTTCAGTCCTATCATTACCTAGAAAGCCATTTAACTTTTCCAGTTTACTCAGCGCCAGAAATCATGAGTAGCAAAGTCTTCCGCGACGCCCTGTACGAGGCAGTGCACAAGGTCCTGCATGGGAACCAGTGCAAGCCCCGGAAGTTTTTAGAGACTGTGGAGTTGCAGATCAGCTTGAAGAACTACGATCCTCAGAAGGAAAAGCACTTCTCAGGCACTGGCAGGCTGAAGTCCACGCCCCGCCGCATGTTCTCTGAGTGTATCCTGGAGGACCAGCAGTGCTGCGATGAGGCCAATACAGACATCGAGGCGCTGAAGAAGCTCAACAAGAATAAAAAGCTGGTTAAAAAGCTGGCCAACAAGTATGGTGCCTTGGAGCGGGAGATGGCTCAGTGGAATAAGCACTTCCCTGGCAAGCGCAAGGGCCTGAGTTCAATCCCTGG
>PVKA01014815.1:0-51507 GCA_004027165.1 Ctenomys sociabilis | reverse complement strand
TCAACTTTTTTTCTTATACTGGACTTAGTAGATCTTCAGCAAAAATGATCACTTTTGAATACTTGGCAGAATGAAAAAGAGAAATCAGGAATGAGTGGACCCATGAAGAACAGAGGTGTCTATGCCAGCTAAAAAGACACTTCCTTTTCTCCAACCAGAAGAGGTTGGCTTCTGGAAGGAAAAATCAGAAGGAAGACATGGCTTTCTGATTTCTGAAGGATTCATTCTGATTGTAGAACAGTAGAAACTCTAGGACAGAAATGCCTCTGTCTAGGCTTTATTTCTAAAAATGAAACCTTTCAGTAAAACCCTTCCATGAAATGGTTTTAGAGGAATCTCTTCTCAAAACTGAATTGCGGAAACAATTTACCAGGCATTCACTGTCTGCTGAACACATAATCTTGTGTACCCAAGGAAAGGGACCCAGAGAGCTCCATCCACTTTTACAATGCAGGAGAACTGTGACTAGGCCTTTCCTTTATGGAACTGCTAGCATCATCTAGAATGACCCTGGGGATGCATAGTATTAAAGGCTTTGCAGAGCACAGAGCCATACTCTGTGCTGTGCCAGAAGAGCGAGTGGCCACCTTGCTACATCCTTATCCTTTTTTCCACATTTCTATAACAGCGTAGACTGAGACTGACCGACTCCTTCATACAACCATGTGATCATTCAGAAAGCTCCATTCATCTTTTGTTCCTCAGTTGCTTTCTCCTTCCTCCTCCCCTACTCTGCCTTCCTCCCTTCCTTCTTTCCTTCTTTCCTTTTTGCTCTCCCTCCTTCATGACCTGCTCCCCCTTTCCCACCATCTCTCCCCACCTCCTTCCTTCCATAAATACTATCTCAGCATCTGCTGTGTGCTTAGAGATAGCAGCACACAAAGAAACAGAAATAGTAGACAAGAAACTCCAGCTGGCAGGTGGTCATGCCTTATGAGGATAAAAGAGAGGCCCACTGTAGTCAAGAGGGCCTCAGCATGGTTTCACACTTTGGACAGTTTCAAGGAGCCAGAATTATAGCAGCCATGAAACTGTAGGTGAGCAACTGTCCGGCCCTGAGCTGAGAGCCCCCTTGGCACACTGAGGGTACAGAAGAAGGCTCAGCACGTGCCCGAGCCCAGAACGGCAGCATGCAGAGGCCCCAGACCTGAGCACAGGCCAGGAGTGCATTCCTAGGTAGTGATTCTGTGGGATACCTGATGAAAGTGGTAAAACCTTTCCCCAGAAAATCACCCAGCATGCTCCTCAGGAAGGCTGTGGGTCCCTCCAGTCCTACCTGTGTGTGTGCTGCAGATTCATGGGCCCTCTCCAGGGCAGAAGACAGGATGATTTCTGTTTTGTGATGATGCTGATCTTTTTTTCTTTCTTTTCTTTTCTTTTTTTTTTTTTTTTTTTTTTTGTTCTTTGTGCAACCGGGAATTGAACTCAGGCCCTTGCATTTGCCAGGCAAGCGCTTATTCTACTGAGCCATCTCCCAGGACCCCCATTTCTCTGGCTCCCTGATGCTAATCTTAAGATTTGATAAAAGGACTTATACTGAGTTGCTTGTGCATGCCAAGAACTTCCAGATATGTTCTGAATTCAATGTTTACAAAATGATGAGTTCAATATTTACAAAATGAAATATAAAATCCCTAACACAATGGACTACTACAACATGTGAATTAATGAAAAGGATGCAATTTGAACCCTGTCTTATGTCTATCCAGTGTCTATTTTGGGAACTAAGGGAGTGATTGCCACCAACTTTCCAGTGATGTAAGTCACCCATGTGCCCTGGCCTCCTCAGGACTTACAACTACTAGTGCTGAATGATTTTGCTTTACCGTCTCCCTAGTGGACACATAAGCCTCTTGGCAGGACTAGGTCCTTTGTTACTTAAGCTTATTTTTTGCTTCCTGCATGGAAGACTTTAGAATTCAGGGTCATCTGCAGGTTCTACTAACAGGCTGCTTGTTGCAGCACTTCCGGGTCATTAGTGGAGCTGTTCGACTGGCTCTCGGCCTGCCCATGGAGGCCTGTCAGTGATTCTGGAGCAAGTCCTTCATTTCTGAGCAGGATGGACAGCCTCTGATATGGGAAGACACTCCAGCTCAAATCTAGGATGATTTTCAGATTTGACGACTTGTCTAATCAGTTTTCTTTCAAGGAAGTGGCTTTTGAGAGGTACAATTCTCCTTGGAAGGAAAGTGACTGCATACATTTATTAAACCACCAGGATGATGCAGCCGTGAGAAGGTCACTATTAGGAATGGCCTGGGATGCCAGGGGGAGGTGAAGCCCTGCAGGGCTATCGTCACATGTAATCACCTCTGTCCTCTGTGTCTTCAGATCCTAGTCTCCCTCATTGAGCGTAATCTACCTGGTCACCCTGCTGCCTTGCTGCACCATCCCTTAAGTGGAAGGTGTGAAGGCACAGGAGAGGTCACACTCCAGGTGCGAAGCACCTTCACGAGTGTGCACCAAGCTGAGGTCTGCTCTGCTCTCCTGAGACTGGCTCCCCAGCTTCTTCCTACTTCCACAAAGGACGACTTCTGTGCTGTGCAAACTCTGTCAAGTAGAAATTATCTGCACTGGCTCTTTAGACTACATTTTAGTAAAACAGGCCCTTCCTGGAGCACTGATGACAGGGAGCACCTGAAATCAGTGGTATTTGGAATGATCTATTTTCCACTGAATTTTGTAGAAAACTCACCACCTATAGAGGACTTTCTCCTATCTCCGCCAAGCAATTTCAGAGAACTGTGAGCCCCACAGTTGCTTTCAGAGCAGTTTGAACACAACTGATCTCACCTATTTGCTGAAACCTCCAGTCGCTGGCACATCTAAATTCAGAGCACACTTTCTACTCATAAACTGAAGTCCTGTGGGCAAAACTACTGCTTTTCTCTCACCAGTGTCCACTCAGGCAGCCCTGTCCCAGGCCAAATTCTTCTACTTAAACTCTAATTAGTATTTTCACTTGCAGAATACTGACACAGCAGCCTCTCCAAAAACATACCTCTACACTTTAAAAAATAATTTCTAAATGCATACTTCCCAGGATACTTGTATTCTGCATTTATGATTTATTATTTTGAAATAAGAACAGCTTTTAGCAGGCTTCTTTCATTACCAGAATGCTTAATATCTTTGTTTCTAAAATTAAAAGACACAACCACACTTTGTCACAAGTATGTTGTGCTAGGCAGGCAAAGGTTAGGGAGGCAGCACTGCATGAACTGCAGAGAGAGCCAGATTTTGTTGCTTATGGAATAGTGCATGTTTTCTTGAATAAGGAGAAAAACTTTTTGAACTAGAGAAGTGGCCTGTAAGGATGAAGAGGTTAACATGTAATTCTGAAAAGCTATCAGATTAGAAAATTGCATATTGCCAACAACACAAACTCCTCCTATAAAGTTTGGTGAAATCACATACAAAAACCTGCCCAAGGCAAATGAAGCAACAAATCCAGTGATTCAGAAGTCAAACAGGTTTCATTAAGAAGACCAATTAAGGACAAACTCTGGAGTCTCGTAAATACTTGGTTTGTCACCTTCACTGGCAGGCCTTCATTTGCAAGAGCTGCTCGGATCACAGGAGCTCACCTCCCACTGCACATAACTCAGTCTGCAATGCACATGCTTGAGAAATGCACGCAGCTGCTTGGCACCATTTAAGCTCATAGTTCTCATCTTCTTAGCCATTTTAGAATCCCCTAAGGGAACTTTTAAAAGTTGACACTTAGGACCTATTCCAAAGAGACTTTGATTTAATTTATCAGATGTAAGATCCAGCTATCACAATTTTTGGAAGATCTCTATGTGCTTTTTACAGGTACCAAATGTGGAAGTCCACTAATTTAGACAAATTTTACTTTGAAACATTGCACCAGCAAATTGTTGAATGTGAATAGTCATGAGGAAACACACAACGTGGAAACCTGTGTAACAGGAAGCAAGTGCACAGGAAAAAACACAATGTGGAAACTTTCATAACAGTTAGAAAACAAGTGAAAATGGAACCAAGAACATGAATATTTTTACCCTTCCTGTGTTCACTGTGATGCGTGGTGAGCACATAATAAGTAAATTGACAGACAACTCTGAAGCAGAGCCTTGGAAGTCTGACTGGAATAAAAGTTTTGTTAGAGAAAAAATGGGATCCGGTGCTGCCATGGCCTGCAACTTGGTTGGGGCTTTTGTTGGAGGCTCGCCAATAAGAGTAATAGGAGAATGGGCAAGCACTGCACCTGCACATACCTAAGTGATGCCTGCCTCATGGCTGCTTTGGATACAGAGACAGGATCATGACATTCCAGGCTGTGCGCGCCTCAGTGTGGCCTGTCAGGAAGGGGATGGGCAGAAAGGCCAAAGGGACCGCCGCCGACTAGAGTGAGGGGCAGCTGTCCTCCTCCCCTGCAGGCTGCAGTCTTCCTAGATGGGTGGCCTTACTCCTAAGGAAAATTCAGCCGAGACCTAGAGGACGAGGAAGAGTGAACATGCTGAAGAGGGAAAGACCGAAGGCAAGAGGCCGGCACAGAACCACCTGCCAGGGGCACGTAGCTGCGAGCTTCTGTGGGGGGTGGGCGTGGGGTGCCTACCGGAGTACTAGAAGAGCAGGAAAGCCATACACGAAGAGCTGGGTACCTTCAGTGGACAGAAACTCAGGCTGCCACAGCGTGCAAACTGAGAGATTCTAACTGTGAGTCAAGGGCGTGTCGGGGAATGTCTCAGGCAGAGGACTGCTGAAAGGCTAACTTGGCAGCGAGGGGCACCAAGTGAAATGGGTCTGCCACATGCGGAGAACCCCGCTCACTGGGATACATGTTAATCAACAGTGAAGCAACAACTATGGGGCGTAGAAGCCCTCCAAGCACTGAACAGAGCAGGTTCTGGGAAGTCAAGCTCAGTACCTGCACTTGTTTCCTATCTGCCTGGAGCAAAGTATGTACCTTCTCTTGGCTGACTCTTTAAAGTGCTATGAATAGTGTACCCTTCTCCTGGGCTATGACCTAAAGACTCAGTAGGCCTGTGCTCATTGTGTCCCTATCAATGTGACAGGCCTACAAAGTATCCTCTGCTCTTATCAGGACAGGAAGGATCCCACAGAGCAGAGAAACACAGTCATTAACACAACACAGCTTTGCCAAGGACTGTGGGACCTCACACAAAGTGCCAGAGGAGCACCGGTGAAAGGGGCCAATTCTGAATCACTGTGTCAGGAAGAACATCAGGAGGAGGGAAAAGGATGCCTGAGAGAAGCCAGGAGAGCCATCATCACCTCCTGTTCTCTTCTGCTTTCCTCTGCCTGCACCGCCAACCCTTTTGTCCCTGGTATAACCTGTGTTATAACACATTGAAAGCATTAATAATCTCTCATGTTCAGCCAAACTATAGAAGAGTCACCGAGAGCTGGTCCAGGGGAAAGATCCCGAGATAAAGGAATACTCAGTGAGCTCTGGTTACACATGCAGGATTTTATTCACAAATGCTTAGAACACAGCCAAAGATTTCCTTGGAGTGAAGACACCTCTATTTTCATGCCTCATAGGAGCATGAGTCTTTAAGACATTTTATTAAAGTAATGCTGGCATTAACTTTTTACACTTCACCACTGGGCAGAGAACATTGCTATGAGCATATTACTGCTGGTTTAAGTGTGAGCTGCAGGAGCTAAACAGGTGACAGAATCCAGCCATCAATACATGAAGATCTGTTCTTTCTACTTGCCAGGCAGAAGCAATAGCAGGTTGCTTCAAAAGGAAGGAAATGTATGAGAGTGCTAGGAGAGTAGAAAAATGACTTGTCTGGACATTTCTAAGTAACACACGCCTCACGGCTGCTTTGGAACAGAAATGGTTCCAGGGTATTCCAGGATCCAGAGTGCCTCAGCCTGCACATGTCAGGACGATGTGAGCAGAAAGGTCTGTTCAAGGGTGCTGCTGACCCCAACCAGAAGCAGCCATTATCCTTACCTTAGGGCTGAAGTCTTCTGCGCAGCGCTGCCTCAGGAGCCAGGACTGCCTCAGGGACAACCCTCAACATATCCCGCTCTAGCCATGAAGTAACAAAGCTACTCCATGTCAAGATTCAGCAGTTTCAAAACATCTGACCAAAACAGAATCTGGGAAATGTAGAACAAGCCTACTTATGGACGTTGTTTGTTGCAACGTACAGAGATCTAGGGCACTAGAATCATGATAAAGCCTACCACCCATTATCAAAAATGTGTTTGGTAATAAAGAAAGACATCATAAAGGAGTGAAGGGTAAAGGACATACTTGTGTAGTTGCTGGGCAGGACAATGGGCCAGTATTGGAGATTCCAAACCACCACCACACCATGAAGGAACAGAGCCTTTACTGCACTCTACTCTTGGCCTCAAAGAGAAAGCACGAGCCACACCCACTGACCTACCTTGGAGGGTGGCAGACAAGAGGAACCACTGGCCTTTTGTCAGCAGGAAGATGGAACATTCCGCTCTGCCTGCCACCAAATTTCTTTTTTCAGTTGTTCTTTGCCAATTCCTAGTAAAGAGACACACATCCCATGAAGTTTAGTCACATGAAATGTAGCTTTTCAGAAATAAGTGGTTCCTGGGAATAGTGGCCATGTATCAAAAAACTCTCAATAACCGATGACAGCTAATTCACAGATTTGGAAAAGGCAAATGAAAGTTTCTCTGGTTGTATTTGACTCATAAGTTCGCAAAGGGCATGAAGGCCAAACAAGAGCTAAGAGTTTATGAAAATGGCTAATGCAACCATGAAATGTGCTCGTGCCCACTCACTCCTGTTGTGGAAAAGTCATCATTCTGCCACTTCTTTCTACAGTAGCTTCACAGCAAATGTACCTAGCCTGGGGGAGGGGAATTTCATGTGACCAGGATGACCCAATTAATTGATATCCTCTCCAACACATTCTCTTTCTCTCTTTGGTACCAGGGATCAAACTCAGGACCTTGCATTTGCCAGGCAAGCACTTATTCCACTGAGCTATCTCCCTGGCTGCTCAAAGATGTTTCAGATTGAGTTGGTTTCTCTCTTCCTTTCATGCCCTTTCTGTCTGTCCACTGCTACACGCCCGAATGACTGCCTTGTCTCCTTCTGCATGAAGAACGCCTTGTCAGATGTGGCATCCAGCCTCTCCTTCCCAAATCCTGGCTGACCACTGAACTTTTTCTGCTTGAATTAGCATCATGAAAACTTCAAGAGACATGAAGAGGAACATAAAATTGAGTAACACAGCACTGGGGCACAAAAGACAAAATTTTAAATGAACACTGATGATTCTTAATCAGTAAATAACCACTTTATGAAAGAGACACATTCCCAGAAAATGAATTCTCATGAAATGAACTTCTTGTACATGAATCCTATTTTCCAGCAATCATGATTAATACATTCAGCAAATGTATGATCTCTTACCCACCCAAACACACAGTTCAATAAATGGGTTTAGTTCTTGGAGACAGAGCTGGGGTAGCCTGTGCTTCCTGGATCTGGCAGGAGGACACGCTGCCCATTTCTGCCTTTCACAAGTCATGACCCAAAGTGAAAGGACTGCCTTTTCCAGTTCATGCCTCACTCAACAAGGGTCCTGCAGGATCTTATACTGCTGATAGTTCCTCCCATTTTTAACAAAGGGAAGTGATCTGAAAATATTGAATTTTAGATAAGATATGTTTTTAGTTTGGAAATTCCAAGCCAGATATTGTCTGTTAATTTTAAAATGACATACAACACATGAACTGCAATCAATACATCATTACTAATTCTCCAAATCGAGGATGCAATGTGGAATGAAGAGCCCTACACAAGGTTAAATAATATATTGTATAATCTGATTCTTAATTAATTAGGTCTATTAAGCTTCCCAAGTTGCTTGGTGGGATTTATGCATGCTTGGCTTGAAAGCCCTCTAAGGAAGAGGAAAGTGCACTTCTGGGTGTCACAGTGTGCTCTGCATCTGGTCCCCAGGCCCCCTCTCGGACATTCTTCCCTGTTCACTGCTTTCTAAGCTCATGCATTGAGCAGATGCCCTCTGCCAGGCCCTATCTCTGTCATTGTTTTCCATGTGGAACCAACTGACCATAGACTAAACCCCTGAAAACAGAAGCCAAGATCAACCTCTCTACCTGTGAGGGTGTCAGGTATGTCATCCCAGTGCTGGGAAATGGGGCCAATACACACAGGACTAACATTTTCTAAGCAAATCCACTGGAGATCCATCATAAAGCCCAAGTTTAGGGTACAGGTGTGTCCATGCCCTCCACATTCTCTTACATGAAAAGAAACCTGTTTCTTTTGCTGACATTTTTGTTGCTATTGGTAAAAAAAAAAAGCACACATATCACTCAACAGTGAAGCTCCCGTACTCAGTGGCAGTGTGTCCTCTGGCCATGCTTTAGAGGTACTTGAGACACAAAAAGTTATCTTTTATTCAGTATGACAGAAAATGACAATTTCTGTTAAATAAATATGGATTGTGACTCATAGAGGATTGTTATTTAAGTAGTTAACAGAGATTGTCCTTTGGCAAAGTGCAGTGTATTACTAGGGGATCATCAGGACTGAAATTACCTCAACTGGAAGGTTTCTTGTCATGCTTCAAAAATCCCCGCCGGTTGCTGCATTGTCTCAGGAGGTAAGAGCTAGGGAAGATGCAGGCAGGCATCTTGGGAAGTTTGCAGTGCCTGGGTCGGAAGCCAGCCCTGGCCCTGTCCAAGAAACTGACCATTGCTCCTCACCCATAAAACAAAAATAACACTTGCCTGATAGCCTAATGAGTTGACACATTACCTTTCTTTAGCATATGGGAGCCCAAAAATCTTAGCAATCATAAATACTGCAAATTGAAATATCACTACCCCAAAGTAAATGTTGACCGAATTGTGGTTTATTGTTCCTAAAGCTTGGAAATTTATTTTCAACTGTATTCCAAGTACAGTAAATCTGAATCTCTTAGAAGTCAGATGTACAAAGGCAAAGATAATTTTGTAACTTTTTAGACAGCACTAGGGAAATCACCGACTCAAAAGGCAAGTTGCTAACAAAACAGGCCTTGGTGAAACTCTTCCTCGAGACACATCTTGTGCAGGCAAACCAATAAGCCAGTTTTACATTTTCATTGATCTGAATTTGTTTTCTACGATTAGTGTCTTATGAAAACATCTTTAGCATAATCTAAATCATCTCTAACACTGAACATGAAATTTGTATCTGTTGCTTTCCAACTGGAGCAGAGGTTCACAGTCAGGTCAGCAAATAAGTTCAAAACAAGCGATTTCGCTCTAAATAGCTGGCTCCTACAATGTAAGGAAAGTGAACCTTACACTCACTCATGACAAAGCCACTCTTTCAGCCGAGTGACAAGAGAAAGCAGACTAGTTTAATTGTGCGTGTGACATGATATGGCCACAGTTTCCTAGGCAATCATATTTTTCAATGTGTTTTACTCCAAGAGAATGAACTTAAAACAAGAGTAATTAATTTGCTATGTTTTGCACTGTTCAAAAGCATTGTCTCTGGTTCAGACAAAGCATAATCCACCTGGTAACTGTTCGGAAAGCAGAGGAGACGTACAGACTATCAGCAAAAAAGAAACACAGATATTCTGAGAGGCTATAACAAACAACGATAGGAAAAGCCATTCAAACGTTGTACATGTCAGATTCAAGGACCTACGGGTCTACTGTGCTAAAGAATCCAGAAAATTCAGTACAAAAGACAGGCATGTTTAGTGCTCTGCTTGTGAGGTCCATATGCAAAGAACTTTGGAGTCACAGGAGATGATGAGAGAATAATTCTGTGAAATGAAAGACTGCAGAAGCCCACCGCAGCTCACTGCCAGCGGAGAACAGGCTGAGTGCCTCAAGCCAGAGGAAATGGAGCCTTATCCTAAGCTTTCAGATGCCAAAAACTAAAATTAGATTAAGAAAAATAAAATCAGTAAGATACTCAGGCTCAAGAGTTAATGTTCTAGAAAGTGAAATAAAAGCCAATTACAAAGTACAACAGAATGCCAAGGATTTTATCAGGCGGGTCTGAGAACATACTTCGGACAGACACAGGTATCTTCATCATTTGTCCTCAGACACAAAACTGTCCCGGTGGTAGCACACAGTATTGCTGCAGCTACCCACAGCCCAGCCACATTGTGTGTGCATACCTGGGTGCACACACACACACACACAACATCACACACAGTCTCACACAATCACATACACAACCACACAATCACATGCACAATCTCACAATACAACTACACACACACATTCACACACAAATCATCACATACACACTGTGTATTTTAGAACACTAATGTGTAGAGAAGGATGGAAAGGCAGTAAGGGTTTCTATGTGCCTTCTACCTTTCCTCTGCACATTTTATATCTTACTCTCAATAATTTAAAACCCATCCAATAATCTCTTTTTGCTTCATCTCTGGAAGTAGGATAATGGCAATTAGGGCAGTTCTTGTGAAGTTAGATTTAATTAATAGATGGGAAAGGCCTTTGAAGTTTGAAAATTAGCAGAGAAACAAGTTCCTTGGCTGTGATTTTCATCTCTAAGTACTTCCTAAGGTCTCAAAGGCAGCACATGTAAAAGTAGAGAGGCAGGGCTGCCCCGCCCTCTGCTGGACTCATTGGTCCTGATCCACTGGGCCCACTGGTCCTGGTCCGGGGGCCTGATGGTCCAGAGATGCCCTCAACCCTGGGGTACATCCCTTTATTTCATCCCACTTGTGACCTTAACTTTACCTTATCTCATAAATTCTCCCTTTAGCATTATTTTTACCTTTAAACAGTCTATTTCTGCATGAGCAAAGAGTGTGTCACATGCTAGTACTTTATCACTTTGCAGCATCTCTTATTTCTCTGGATTTTTAGTGATTTATAAAATTAGGTTTTATTTAATTTCACAGAATCACCAGTCACAACCAATGCCTTTCGTAATTCTCAGTGAATGTATACTGAATTATGTCCTCAGATTTCAAATATCCCATCTCCTTCCACTTTAAATCAAGAAAACTATCTTCTGTCTCCATTCCATCCAGAATCATGTATGACCAAAAAGTTACAGCAATCTTTCTTGACAAGTGCAAGAGCTGTTCTAGGGATGTAGTCCATCAAAGAGAAGCAAGGAGAAGAGCAAAGAAAGGCATCAAAAGGAATCTGCTGGAATTTAATGTGACGTTTTAGCATTCATTATAATGTATCTCAAGGTAAAACACATCCAAATAAATTAAAGAAATAATTAAACTGTTCTTAATGGAAACTGATGCTGCAATGTGAAAAACAACATGAACAAGTAAATTCTCAAGCAAATAGCGGGCAATGATCACAGTACACCTCTAACTCAGAAGCTTATTTGCAGCTTCTGAGTTAGAAGGCAAGGAGAAAAAATGTACATTCCAGTAAAATTAAAAAATTAATAACCTGAGTTGGTTTTATTATGTTGACAATAAAGCCACAGTCTACTAGCTGTTCAGGCACTTCCTACACCAAGGCAGAGACTTCTGTTCACAGTTCAGTCTTCCTACAGCAGTGAGAGGCAATGGATATGTTTAAGGAGCCACAGGCACCGCTGAAGATGACAGTAAGAGCTCCAGATTCATTGTTTCTCAGTTTCCTTTCTGTGAACAGTTCAGAGCAAAGCCCAGGGCTCCAATACAGCTGCTAGTAATCCAGGCTTTGCTGAAGTGGCTCTTTCGCCTTTTTAACTGGTTGTTTGCTTTATTTCAATCAAATGACTTCTGCTTTCAATTTATCTCCATCACCTGACATGCAATATCTTGAAATAATTTTAGAGATAACTAGAGCATCATAAATATATGAATGAATCATTAAAACTGCAAATATGCTGATTACACTGCCAAGGGGAAATATATTAACAGAATAAGTTTAAGTGAATAATATCTGTGAAACAAATATTGGAAGCCAATCTGAATAGATAATGACATTAGGAGCTAACCTTCCTTGAGATGTTTTACTTTGTACCAGACATGATTAAAAGTATTTCACATTGTATTACATCACCGAATCCTCACAAAACCCCACAATGCGGCAGCTGCAGCTCTTTATCTTTAGATGCGTCCACTAAGGCGGCAGATGTTATTTGTCAAAATTCATGAAAGTAGCAAGCTGTCTATTGTATATGTATTTTTATTCTTATGTAAACCTTTATTACCTTAAATGAAATGTTTTACATGCCACCTTTTGTTTAGAAAGTTGTGATTAAAAAAAGAAAAAATTTGATTGCTTAGCACCAAATTATTATTTGTTTTCTGTATTTTAGGACAGGGTATACAGGGTGTTTAGAGTCTCACTGAGTAGATCAGACTGATAATAGCCTCTCAAGCACCACCACACCCAATCTCAATTGCTATCTCAGCGTGTCTCAGGGTCAGGGCTAGCATGGCAGGCCCAGGGATCAAGCCCCTGGCCCCTGTGCCTGCTTGTAGGAGCTTTAATTCACTGAGTTATTTGGCCAGCCCTCCAAATTATGTTTTCAGTAGGATGGAAAGTTGAAGCTCAGGGAAATTTAGCTCACTCAGTGTTAGGCAGATCCTGCATTCTCCCCTGGACTAACAACACAATGCAAACAACTTTGGGATTCTTATGTTTGGCTCCCTTAAGCTCTCAGAGATTTTCCAATTTCTAAATTCAAAGCATTTGGGAACAACTGAGCTACCTGCAAGCCTGATTTGCTAGGCAGCCTGGGCTTCTCATTAAGTGCAGTAGTTTCAATGCAAAACGAAAATCTCACAACACAAAGAAACAAAGGAAAGAAAAAAGAGGCTTCTATTACCACAATCTGATGGTTATAAAATTCATAAAAATCACCTTTCCTGAGTGTGGAAGCCATTAGTTCAACTTATCATGGGCCTGAGATCTAGAATAACAATGCCAAAAAAATTTGCACTGCAGGCACATGGGGAGAAAAATGAATCAACCATTATGTTGAATTTATCTATCACCAGAACGTTTTTGGGAGGGTGTTCAGGAAAGCGGAGAATGTAAATCTAACCATATAGGAGAAAGGCTTTGGATACGGCCTAAGATTAGGCAAGCCTGCGGTACCTTCAAGAAGGAGAGAGGAACCGATCAAGGAATGTGGCATGAGATAGACACCTACCCCTCTTCAGGCCACTGACCCTTCCATTCAGAGTTGCCAATAATAGAAACCCTTGTAAACAAAGTCACTTCCGGTCAGAAGAGTTTTCCTAGGGGAAAAATGTCGCTGTCTGTCTGACACTTTCCCAAATTAGAAAATAAAAATCTCTTGTTGCTCAAAAATGTAGATTTGTAAAAATTGCCTAACTTTTCAGTTCTCTGTCCCCAAGTCCTAATGCTCTGTACTTGAGTGTTTTAGAAACATCATCTAGTGCCTATGCCCTTGTGCCATTTCCTGGGCAGCTCTCATTCCATCATATGGTACCCTCGGACCTCATAGCCGAACCCTCGCACAGTTCACAGCCGCCAGAGATCACCAGGCACCACCAAGTCATTCTCCTCGCTGTAACACTCTGTAGTCACTGACAGACAAGGCCTGGCAGTCCTACGTCTGTGCCTCAGGCTCACAAGATAGACTACAGCAGTTTTGATGGATTATTTTGTTGTTGTTGTTTTGTTTTGATGGATTTTTAATATGCAAAGTTATTTGCTTAATTTAAGAATGTTTTTATGCAAAAATTTATCTCCATGAATGGACAAGTTGAACTAATGGCTTCCACACTCAGGAAACATGATTTTTATGAAAACTTATTCTAAGTGCCAAATCAAAAGGTAGCCCATTCATGTTGGACAAATTTTTGTTAACAGCTCTTTTTAAAATTTCTCAGTATTGTTGTAACATTGATTTCCATTACATCGATTTAAATTTTGCAGATGCATGAGGGAGATAAATCTAATTTGCAGTGGAGGTGCAGTTGGGTTATAAATCATTTATTTATTCCCTTATTTATTTGGTATAGGGTCTCACTATACAACTTGCTGATAGTGATCCTCCTCCTGTCTCAGCCTCCACAGAGTTTGGATTACAGGCTTGTGCCACCATGCTCAGTTTTGGTGTCTGGCAAGGCTCACCCAGGGTTGCAGGGCCAGCATGGGATGAGGTACTGGTGAGCGAACCTCAGTCCTTGGGCTTCCAGCAGACACTCAGGCTACTGAGCTATCTCCCCAGCCCAGGATGGGTTATAACTATAGTTAAAAGAAGGCCCCTTTTCCACAAAGATACTCCTGAATCCTGAAAGACAGAACTTTAAGCTACAACAAGAAGATAACACTATCCAAAGCGAGCACTTCCGATAATGTTATCTTCTTGTGGTAGTTTATTAACATAAGAATATAATTTTTTTTTACTGGGGAGTAAACTCAGGAACTTGCACTTGCCAGGCAGGCACTTAAGCCTCGGAGCTAACTCACCAGTTCAATAGGGATTTAAAGTTTAACATATCAGTACTTGATGGAAAATACCTGTTCCATGTTATGCCTAAGATGTTTGATACTCAGACAGATACTGAGGTTAAGCTCAACTGCCTATGTTATAGGGTAATAATATAATTAAGCTTCTATTCTGGAGGGTTAACAACTTAAGTTTGCACACCAAAAATGAGAGAAAAGAAGGGCTAGAAGGACAGCCAACATTTTGGCACTAGCCATTCAAGGTCAGTGAGGACTCAGAACATAAGTGAACCTTTATTGTAACATCCTGCAATTCAATGGTGTCCCAAATTTTCTGATAAAAGAGATCATGGGGCCACAGAGGAAAGTGATTGATGATGTAGAGTGTGCCAAAGGAGGGTGACATAGAGAGAAAACATTCTCTTAGGCTTTCTCATAGAGCAAATTGGTCAAGCAAGGAACATGATTCATCCACAAGGCTGACACTGACAAAGGGTCTACAAACTGCTGTAGGGGTTTTAGGCCAAATTCTGAGGGGATTTGACTGACCTTGGCAGATACACAAGTTACATTTCTTGTCATATAGACCTTGGCTTAGCTTGGTTTTAACTATCTAGCAGAATAGTACAAAAACAAGGTATAAAAAGTAAAGCTATATTAATAGTCTAAGGTGTAAAAGGCTCAAGTCAACAACTTCGGACATTGACAGTCCTACAGATAACCCACTACTGTTATGGACTACTGGACTATATTGGATTATTTTGCTGAGTTCACATACCTACAATATTTAAATGGCAATGGAATACCCATCTCTGACAAAACCAAACAAAAAAGGAGATTCAAATGAAGGACCATTTTGTATCTTTATATACAAAATATGATAGATATACAGCTACTTTCTCTTAATTCAGTGAGAAGAAAGATTTGTACTAATAGTGTTTGGACAGGATGTCATGTCTGCCTCTTGTACTATGAGTAGGTACTATGAAGAAAACAATATGCAATGCATTAATTATTATAACTGTCCTTCTAATCCTTTTTAAAAATGTCTCATTGCTATTTGTTTCTCAATAAAATTAACAAAAAAGGAAGATAACACTATAAACAACCCAGTAGCATAGCTCTGTATAACTAATGCAGGCTCTGGAACTCAGGTCAGAATTTCAGAATTTTTCAGTGATGAAAACAGAAGTTATTCATCGAAACACCCAGCAAAACTGTGTCACTGCACATGGTCAGATTGGCAGATCTTCTGAGTTCACCCTGGATGTTTCCATTCTCTTTCTATGGGTATCTGTTTTTCTCACAATTCAACAAGGTCACAAGTAAAGAAATTTGACATATGAAGTCAGTGATTAAGATGTGGGTGGACATAAGAGTTGTACAGATATTCAGTCAAGTGGACTTATTTTTTCAGTTTTACTTCTTATTAGTATATGTTTATATTACAGAATGATGTTTCATTTTTTCCTTATTTCAAGGGAAAAAATCCCTATGATTCCTTTAAATTACACAGCAATAAATATGCTTTAATATAGTCAACCAGTTTGTAGAAGTTGTGAATTTTCCATTGCTACACAGGAATCTCACTAGGTGCATGAGTGCTAGGCATGAATGTGTGTGTGTGTATGTGTGTGTGTCTGCACATGCATGTGTGCACATGTGCTTATGCATGTGGTGGTACTCCCAAAGCTGAGTTTACATACATATTCAAGTAAATATGAGTGTGTAAGGAAAAGCATAGGAGATTGATGAAATATGTTTTTACTTTCTTATTTATCTATTTTATAATGAAGTTGTTTTAAACTTGTGGAGAAAATCAAAATTTTTAAACATATTTAAATCATTATTTCTGTGACAGGAGGGCACCCCAAGCTTATAGTTAGCAGACAATGTTCTGCAGAACAAATTCTTTAAACCCACTTAAAAGCTGGTGGTCTTTTCAATTCTGGTTAATAAAAGTAGCCATGTGTACCAGGCCCAGAAAAATCAATTCTTAGACATGCACCCATGTGACCCAAAGGATGTTTAGCATGATTTATTATCATTTCATAATCTGAGAGGTAATTCAAATCTCATGGATCTTCACAGTCATAATGATAAACATAAATTCTTATTGACCTAGACTAAGCCTGGTTGTTCGAGTTTGAAAAGAGATTCACTTTATACATTTATCAATTCAAATGTGATAAACTTAGGCTGGAATAAATGGCAAGACTTTGATATCGATCCTTAGCTTTCTCTAGGGTTAAGCAGACTGAGAAATTTGTAACTTGGTCCTTAGCCTTCCACATTCTGAATTAAAAGGGGAAATTCACTGAAGTCTTGCACAAGTTCATGACATTAACAGTCTAGCTGAAATGAAGTTGAATGAATTTTAAGATACTTGAAATGAATTATAATGGGAAGAACAGTAACAATATCAAACTGAAACCATTCAGTAAAATTCAATATTCAAACTTCATTAACTCGAAAGACCTTGACAGCAACTGGTTTGATTTCTCATATCTCTACTCAGCCTTATGCTTGCCTGTAAGAATTTTTGTTCACAAATTAAAATCCTTCCAGATAGAAAATGACACATTTAAATTCCCCTTTCCCAAGGAGAAAAAAAGAAGGAAAACATAAACAAGGAAGGAGAAAAAATCATGTATGTACATATACACAACATGGCTAAGATGACTATACTACTAATTTCTATTGTTTTTTGAAGGTAGCAGTTAATGATTAAAATTTTTCTTTTGACAAATTTTTTGTGCTTATATCTGTTATCTGAGCAACTACATTGAAGATAGCAATGTGCAATATAACAATCCCCATTGAATACCTATCATCTTGGGCTTTTCATTTGAAATTGTGCATCACTTCTAATGTCTTATCTATTATTTCTCTATTCTCTTTGAAGTAAACAATAAAAAAATCCATTTTCCCAAAGAGTTCATATATTACTATTTTAACTTTCAAACAGTTACCTTGGCTGAGAACAGAAAAGAAAAAGTATGGTCCAAGCACCTGGATCTTATGGTTTAGAATCCTAAACTTGGCACTGCTAGTGAATGACTTAGCCTGATCTGTCCTACTCTTATTTATCCAAAACCATATATTAAATTAATGCATTTGCCTTGATAATTCTAAGTCCTCCACAGTCTGTTCCTCAAAGACATGCTCCTTCTCCCTAAGGGAAACAGTGAGGCAGAGAGTTATGCTCAGCCCTGAGTTCCTTCTGGTTTGAAAATAGCAGAGCTTACTGGCAGGAGGCGATAACCTAATCCTGGCCTTTCAGCCTTCCCTCGACTCTGTCCCAACCCCACTCTAGTTGACGGAAACAGCGATATGCATACTGCATTCTACCTACTAGAATGGGATTCACACTAACACCTCAGAAGGTGGACTGACTGAAATCCTCCCACAAAGGAGTCTACTTTCATGGCACGGCCCATCTTTTAGCAGATAAAAATTATTTTCACTGCCTCTGGGCAGTGACCTATTTAATACAGTGCTATACTGTATTATATTTTTGTGTAGTCATATCATCTGTTAGCTCTATAAGATGTCATTATACATCCTGAGTGGCAGCAGAAATTAAAGGACTCAGTATTTCCTAGTGTGATTTTTGCAAATAGCTTCAATGACCTCCAGTCACCTTCAAGACCAGCCTGGAGCATCAGTGACTATGATTTTCATTTCACAGAGAAAGAACGGCTGTCTTGTTCCTTGCCAGAGAAGTGATGGAGAACCTTTTAGAACTTTCAGTGACACAAGCAGCCTGCAGAGCATGTGTACCTTGAGATCACCACCCCTGGCCTAAAGTACCAACTGAATAGCAGCAGAGCAAAGGATAAAACCCAAATCGAAGCAGCACGCCTTTCTTCTGACACAGGAGCACTGTTCTACTGTGAAAATTCTTTTCTTGATCTATAGCCAACCTGAAGCTCAGCACACACTGAGTGTTCCTGTGGGATACGTTAGAATTCTGCCATGAGATTGCAGATGAAGCACTCTTGAAGGCTGTACATGTTCATGCATAATCTCATTTCATCCTGTCAGAAACCATGAAGAGGAGTACTATTCTTTCCTTCACTTCTAAAGTAAAATCTGAGATCTGAGCCCTAAGCCTCATAGTAGCAAAATATTCAAACCCAGCCTATTTGATTCTAGGACACATAACTACCATCTCTTAATCCTAATGAAAACAGATTCCTTAATATTAATCAAAGAAGTCCTCTGTCCCCTTGAAGGATGCATCCTTTGAAAGGGGAAAAAACTGTAAAGGGCTTTCATATTTTTAAGACTTGTTTTCCAAGCCTTAAGGTTTCCCTGCATCAGTCTCATCAGCCCCCTCGACTCCTTTCCGCACTGGGTATGGAATGTAGAAGGCGTTTGGGGCTCTGATCACCCTCAGCACTCCAAGCACCTTGAGCTCCTTCTAAGGTCACTGAGCCAGGATGGAGAACTGGAGTTGGGCTCAGCTATAGCGCAGGAACCTCACATCCCCGGAGGCAGAAAGCTACCCTGTGAGTTTCTACCCTTCTTCATTGTCTTTCAATCATTTTACCAAATGAAAACACTTTTGAGTGAAATGAGGATGTGTCATGCCACCTAAAAGGCACTCTGGAAATGGTACTTAGTGTCTTGAGTCTTCTTCTCAAAGATAATGTCTATCTGAAAGTGAAAGCCAGGCCTCTGATGCAGGCCCCGTGAAGAGTCTAGCACAGGAGACACTTCCAGGGCCAGGAAGAAATGCAGGATGGTGATCCAGAAATGACTAGGCTAACTCTAGTCGGTCTTGACTCTGATATCATTAGAATAAAAGGCCTGCTTTGCTGTAATAATTGCATCATTTTTGTTTTTGCCTTTTGCACCCTGTTCAGATCCATCAAGGGAAGAATTCAAACAGGCTGAGCCCTCTGAAGTGAAAGGAAGACATATAAAAGGGAGGAGAATCGTGCGCTCTCAATCATACAGTGGAGACAAAGGAGAACTTCAAACTGCCGACTTGTTTTCATTGGTAGAAGGAAAACCCTCCTTAATGCTGTCATTGGACATTTAGCAGTATGGCCCTGCTCTACATAGCCAGCCAGCCCTCATAGCTGAACTCAGGCTAACACTGTTCTGGCTTCCAACGTACTCACCTAGGCTGTTTGCTGTGGAGGACTTCAAGCGGTGCAAGAGCAGACCATGGGGAACATGGGCAGGGCAGGGCAAAATCTGGAGATCTGAAGGGCTGATGTGATTTCATAGGAATTAGCTGGGACCCAGACTCATTAGGGACATGCAGCAACCCCAGGGTCAGCTGTGGAACCTGCAGGTGACTGGCCCTGCCCACTGCGGGGAGGACCTTGTGGAACGGGGCCTGCCGCAGTGCAGGAGCCCAGAACATCTGGCTAAGCATCGTCTGTACACCTGAAACTGCATCGATTACATTGCCAGAATGTCCTGCACTTAGGTATGGAATCCAGTCTATAAATACAGTTTCATAAAAAGTGTTACTTTCATAAAGTGTTATGTACAGAGCTCAGGAAATGCATGGCACCTTACAGGCACTATCGTTGGTTACCCGCCGACGACTGTTGCAGTTTGTGTTTAGACATCACGCACAGTCTCTTGTGGTCACAGGGAATTGGGAGGTGGCCTTATCTACAACATGTAATAGATTCTCAGGACCATGCTGAGTTTAAGATTAGGTGATTGCTGGAACTGTCCCTTGACTGGCACCACCCTCATTCCTGTAGACTGGATTAAATATAAGTGATGGAAGGAAGCAAGGCTCCCCCTGTGCTGATGTCTAATTATAGACCTGCTCGATCCAAGCTGTGTCTTCAGTTAAGTTTGACAGTTTAGTCACAGCTGAGAGTCAATAAAGATGTCTAGATGAGCTTAAGCCTTTCCAGCCAAGGAGGACCTCCAATATGGGCACGTGGAAAGAGATCCAGCACCCAGGAAGGGGGCTGGCCACAAAACTGTGAGGCCTCCATGTGGAGCACAGCGCACCTCTACTGCTCCTCTACAGCTCCACTGCACACCAGACTTTAAACCCTATGTGCTCGTCCAGAACAATACTTTTTGCTGGGTTGTGTTTCTTAAAGTTGTCTCATGCATGCATGCATTTCTTAACATTTATTATTTTTCCTAGTGCTTCTTCACAGTGCACCATTTATAAAACTTCACAGTTTATATCTGTTGTGTGGAGGTGGTTCACGCATGTCACTTTTCATCCTCGTTCCTTTCTCTCCTTTCTGTTTCCTCCACTTCTTGACCTCCTCCCCACTTGAGAAAACCTGTCTCCCTATCTACCATGACCTTTTGTTTTGCTCTGTAGTTATATTTTCAGTTTCCCATATAAGAGGAACTGTGTTATACTTAAGATCATGGTTGAAACCTATGGTTTCAAGGTTCCCTACAAATGACTCAGTTTACCTTTCTTCATGGCAGAGTAGCATTCCATTGTGCATAAATTCCCTTTCTCCATCTGTGCATCTGCTGGTGGGCATATGGGCTGCTCCAAGGTACAGCTATTGCGACCTATTCTACTATAAACATGGGATGCACATATCATTGCACTATGTAGTCTTTAGCTCTTTCAGAAAGATACCTAGAAGGGGAACAGCTGAGTCCAGTGGAATTTCTGTTCTTAGCATTTTGAATAATTGCCATAGTGATTTCCACAGTGTTTGTAAACCCTGCATTATCACAGGCAATGGAGAGCTCCTTCTTCCTACAGCCAAAGAGCTTTAAAATACAAAGAACCTGCACAAGTATATCTCCCAGAACAAAAGGCCCAGTCAGGAAATTGGCCAGTGAATTGAAACAAATGAACACATCCTAGGAGAAGTACAAATAACCAATAAATACAAAAAAAAAGTACAATATTGCTGAACACTAGAGAAATGCACATTAATACACCACTGGGACGCCATCTTACCACAGAATGAATGGCTATCATCAATAAATCAAATAATACAATTTTATTAAATTAATCATTGTCTGAAAGAAATAACATAGAATCCAAATAATATCATTAGCAACAGCTGTCTTCTTCAATGTAAAGGCCAAATTTTAATCAACTACCTCTTGAAAACAACATAAAACATAATCTATGGTCCTTAAAATACACTATTATAAAGCATATGAATATGGGCTTTGGTATATTTAGAATGTGAGACTTTTTCACTATCATCTAATTCCAGAATATTTTTATAACTTCAAAAGATATCCCACGCCCTTTAAAACTCCTCTCTCATCTCTAGCCCCAATCCTGGGAAGATATTAACCTACTGTCTATCTGTGTTCTCTGGGTATCTACCGGCTCTGAAGGCCTTGTATAAATGGTATCACATAAAGCATGGCCTGGCCTGTTGTGTCCCGCTTCTTTTATCTAGCATAATCATTCTAAGAGAACATAGACATCAGGAGTAGATCTCGGTACTGCATTCTGTTCTAGTGCTCTATGATATCTATAACACGGCTAGATCACATTCTTTTTATTATAACTCACTTGAGCAACAGATTTACCCTTGGGTCATTTCCACCCTTTCCCTAGTATGAATGGTACTGCAGTATTAGCAGTGCGCATTCATGAGGAAATTCTTCTGTGGTCAATTATTTTGGGTGCAAACTTAAGTAGTGCATGATAATTTGTTGATAGTATGTTACTGGATGTTGTGCTTTTTGAGAACTTGCCAAACCATTGCCTATCATCACATTCTTTCCCCTAATTCTGGGACAGTTAGAGTTCATGAACAAATGTTGAGAAGAGCTGGAGAATTTAGATAGTTCTAAGCATTTATGTTTCATTTAGTGATTTTTCCCCAGGCCATCTAATGTGTTCAAATATTGTGGTGACAAAATCAGAGTTTCAAGAAGCACAAATAATTTATTTTCTCCTCCTCATGTTTGCAAAAACATTTCTTCTTTTTTAACCCACAGTACTAGCTCTCATAGGAGATGAATCACACAGGTAAGTTGGTAATGATAGCATTATGGGTTGGGTCTAGTTGTTCTCCGGAAGCCTAATGTAGTCATGGAGAATCTTCTAGAGTTTGTCATTAATTCATGATCCAGTGCTGGGGTCATGGGTGGGAGTCCTACACCACTCTGGGGTGGTCAGTCTTAACACAATGTAAAGAAGGAAAAGAGGTTGCTAATCCCCATAGCTACTCCTGTCTTTGTTTTTGCTGGTCTTCTGCTGCCATGAACTGCTGCTCTCTGCCATGTTCCACCCTGGCTTGGAGCCACCCAAGTATAGACTGAAATTTCCACTAACTATGAACTAAGTAAACCTCTCCTTCCCTGATTTTGGGTATCAGTCAGTGGAATAAGCACTTCCTTGGCAAGCACAAGGGCCCGAGTTCAATCCCCAGTTCCACAAAAAAAAAAAAAAAAAAGATTGGGGAATCAGATATTTTGTCCCAGCAATGAGAGAAAAGTAACGAAGACAGATAGACCCAGGCTATAGAAATGTTCTCAAATCAAATTGCCAATCTTAATTATTCCTTTTTTATGAACAGAATATATTTATTGAGGGAAAGAAAGCTCCTGTCCAAGAGAGGGACAGAAGAGGAGCTTGAGCAGGTTATCCCCCAGACATTCTTAATTATTCTATTAAGCAGTGCATGATCTCATGAACATATATGCTAAATATTAGGAGAGCGATAAGAATCTCCCAACAGAAAGAAATGGATGTCAAAGATCATTCCCATACATGAGGTTTACTCAAGACCTGAGTCCATTGTGCAAATAATTTGCATTTGGCATCTACTAGGGCTTAACACTGAGTAACACACAGACTCAAACTTCCTGCACTTTCACTTCAGCAGCCAAGGCTGGATAGTCACCAGTACCTCTTGGAAGCACAGTCCATCTGCTCTGAACCATAATGCAACAGGGACTGCATAGATCTTGACAGGGAAAATGCCTTCCTTAAACCTCGGCCTCCATAACAAGGAGAGGACTGAATTACTATAAATGGTTACTTTACTGTTTATTCCTCCATCTAGTTCTCAGACATCAGTGTCAATCTACTTCTGAAAAATAATCATAAAATAAGTTGCAGGTTTCAGTTTTTAAAAACACATTTCAAGTAAAGATCATCCTGTCCCCCCATAGAAGAACTTGTCCTTTGAGCATGGAACACTTCCCCCAAATTCTTTTCACCTGCAGCAGCACAGCGGGGAGTCTTCCTTCCTGCTTGTCACAGCTGCCTAAGGGTCCTCAATCCAGTCAAATGTTTACTCTCATGATCATTTTGACTTTGAGCAAAACCCAGGAGTTGTATGGTATCAGGTCCAGTGAAAAGGCTCGAAGTGCACAGCAGGCTGCCCGCCTTCTGGATGGCACTGAGCAGCAGCACATGCTGCATCTCCACACTTTATACAGACTCACACATGAAGCCCACCAGAACAGCTTCAGAAAATGGCAAGAAAGAAGAGCGGTGGGATATGTGTGCTCATCATAACACAGAGCATTTAAGGAGGAGAAATAGCAATATGTCTTCTATCGGAATAACACTTTATCTAAATGCCTATCATAGGCATTCATCAGCCTTTGTGGATTTCTTCTCTAAGCATCCCCTACTATGCTAGTGTCCTTTCTATTGTGCAGCCTGCACTGATCTGCTGAAAGCAGAAGCCACACTGTAGAACACGCCCCACTTCTCCACTGCTGCACACAGTGCTAAGGCTTGGGGAGCCCTGACACCAGCCCAGCAACCTCTTCAAGGACTGTGTTCTGTTGTATTTGTTTCTTCTAGTAACAGCAAATAGGCTTCAAAAATTTTGCAATCAAACATTGAAAATTTCCATTCATGTACCCCACGCAGGGGCTAGCAGGTTAGCTCAGTTGTCTAAAGTGCCTCCTTCAGCAAAATCAATTTGGGACAAGGGACTATGGTTCTATCCCCAGCACCACATGGTGCACCAGACCCACCCTTAAGGCAGCCTGAGCCAGCCAAAAACGCAAAGCAAAACAAAAACAAAACAAAGCAAAACAGAAAACAAATAATCCTTCTGTACCCCCATCTGTATCCCCTTCTGTACCCTTTTCTGTGCAAAAGGCTTGGAGTGTCCAATAACATGGACAGTTTTGTGTGATAAAGGAGTGCAGTGACCTAGTTCATTTGACCCATGCTGTTCCACTTAATATCACAAACATGAATCCCCCACACACACAGACCCAAACACAAATCTGCAGTGTGTATACACTGATACACCTACCTGTGTGTGTACAGAAGAAGAAAGAGAGCACACAAATTGTTCTGATCTACTCTCAAGGTCTATTTCTGTACTTGTAAACAAACCAAAATACAGTTTCACAAAAGACACTTTCAAGAAACCAAGAGTGGAAAATGTGAATGCTGGCTCCAGCTCCCTAGGTGGATCCCGAGCCGGCCATGCTCCTAACACTTCTATCTTCATAGAAGCCATCAGCACTAAGCAGAGCTCTGAGAGGCCAGAGGGCATCTGCTGGTGCTCCATGGCATGGATGGAGGCTCTTGTGCCTCACACTGAGTGGGTCCTCGAGCCTCCTGGGCCGGGAAGGCCTCTGGACCTCATCAAGGCCGTCCTGCTCTAACTACGACTCATGCTCTGATCCTTTTCATTACAGTGAGCTGCTGTTTCAGCCGTATGCTGCACAGATGTTAAGTAATTCTTCCCTGAGGAGCGCTAATGTACACAGAGGAAGAAATATGGGGAGAAGGATCAGCTAAGGCACACAGACTGTGGGTAGAGGGGTAAGGAGATGTGGGCCATAGTCTAAAAACCATTTGCCTGACACTCAGAGTTCTTTAAAAATGCATGAAAAATACAGCAAAACTCCAGGAGCGAATCTCTGAAGACAATCAGTTCAATGCACTCATTAAGTAAAATTATGTGTTCAGTAGTGTGACTGGGCAGACAGTGGTGAATCCCACATGGCATTGTGCTCCCTTAGCTTCCTGGGGTTAGAAGCTTGGCTTCCTGGGGTTAGAGACTTAGCTTTCTGGGCTAAGAGACGTATTCCACAGCAGCTCTGCTGTGCTGTGCACTACCACTGTCCTGTCACTGCCCAAGGTGTCTCATGAACCCTAAATCCCTAAACACAACTTGTAAGGCAGAAATTCTTAGAATTGTTAGAATTTACAGAAAAAGAAACAGAAATTCTAAAGAGTTTTTCCCAATCCTCTATGAATACCTCAGCTTTACTGCTTGTTGCAGTAGAAATAAATGAATAGTGGATGTCATATACCATTAGTGGACTCGTAGGGTTTGGAAAGTTACAGCACTTACAAGAAAATATGTACCTAAGCTTCGATGTGAGATAGACAGACAGGACAGCAGAGATTAGTTTTTGAAGTATTTTATTTCCACCTCTGAATTAAGACAGCATGTGAGATTCGTATCCATCTCCTGTGCCCACACATTTACCATCTCAGTCACTATCAACACCCCTCACGAGGGACACACTTACACTTACGCAATCATTGAAGCCACACCAACACACTCTTTCCTGCCTCTGTGTGCAGCTCTCAAGAAGCTTACCCTCGGTATTGATTGTTCAGAACCCCTGAATCTGACCCTGATCTCGAACTTATGACTGTAACACTGCACAGGATAGCTCTACCATCCTACATCCTACTAACCAACAGTGCTCTACCGGTCCTCCCCTCTCTCCCTTATCTTCTAGCAAATACTGTTCTTTTTAGTTTCCCCATAGTTCTGTGTCCTTCCTTGAATGTCACTGATACTTAATCAGAGGCTTGTTCAGAGATTTTTTCCTTATGTAGTCGCAGGCTGTCACACTTCCTCCTTGTCTTCCTGTGGCATGATTCTTGATTTATGCTTGTTCTGAGTAATATCTCATTACTGGATGCACTTCATTTTATTTGTCATCTGTGTACCAAAGAACATCTTTGTTGCATCCAAATTTTGGCAGTTATGAGTAAAGCTGCTCTGAACACCTGTGTACAGATTTTTGTGAACACATGACTTTTTAACTCTTTTAGATAAATGCCAAAGTATTTGATTGTTCAGCTAAATGGCAAGAACAGATTTAGTTTCCTAAGACATCACCCACATGTTCCTCAAAGCAAGGGTACCTTCCCACTAGCAAAGACTGGGCTGCCATTGTGCCCCCTGCATGGAGTTCAGTGCTGTCCACCTTCAGGATGGAACCGTCCATCACATATGTGAGACATCTCCTAAAGTCACATTCCATAGTTTCACGCGATGTGCAGCATCTGTCACGTGCCATATCTGTGTGTCTTGTTTGGTGAGGGATCTATTAAGGTCTTTGGCCAAATTTTATTTGTATTCTATTTACTTATTTAGTCTTCTGAGACAGGCCTCATTATGCAGTTCAGGCTGGTCTGGAGCTTACTTTGCAGCCTAGGCTGGTTCTGAACTCACAACGGAGTTGTGAGGCCTGCATACCCAGCTTTAGCCAAATGTTTAATCAGCTTGTACTGTTATTGTTGAAGGCATTGTTCTTATTGTTTTCAATATTTTATTATTTTATTTAATAAGATGTATTCCTTGATATTTTCAATGATAAGGAGCAGCCCACCATAACTGAGTGGGTGAAGTTTGCTAGGTGGCAGACAGTAAGGACAACTATATGCACAGCTAGATGTTCTGCATTGGCACGAATCAGCCTCACTGGCTTGTCTCATGAAGTCCATTAATTTTGGGGAAAAAATAAAAATAAACACTGAAGAATTGTCAACAAGACAGTCTGTTTTTGTAGCTAATCAGAATATGAAATCTGATCACAAAACATGGGGAGTAGTTAAATTTTTTTTTAAATTATTGAGGGCCAGCCAAGTAGCTCAGCAGATTAAAGTGCCACAAGCAGGCACAGGGGCCAGGGTTTTCCTCCCTGGGCCTGTCATGCCAACCTCACCCCTGGATGGCAATTGAGACCTCACATGGTGGCACGCACCTGTAATCCCAGCCCTTGGAAGGCTGTAAATAGGCGGGTCACTATTTGTCCGATCTAGTAGTGAGACCCTGAACACACTGTAAGCCCTTCCCTAAAATACAAAAATAAATAAATAAATAAATAAATAACAAAAATTACTGAAATACAATATCAAATTCCTCTAAAACACTAGAAATACTCCCTCACTTCAAACACATTACTACCATCATTTTTGACCACGTGTATCTTGAAGCTGATGTTTTCTTTAACTTTGTGTACTAGATGTTGTGATCACCCCTTGTACCCTGAATTTTACCTGCTAAATAGAGGACTTGAGGTACTGATAGGAAAAGCACAAATGGTAATTCACTCATTAATTGTGCCTTAATATTTGTGGAGTTGAAAATGACATGGCACACAGGAGAGTCGGAAGCAGGCGGGCTGGCCTTGTGCTGTGGTGTGAGGGCCTTTGTCTCCTAAGTCTCAGCTTCCTCATCTGGAAAGTTCAGAGCCGCTGTGGCTTTATGGTGAGTGAGCGTGCCAGGCACAGGAGATAGAGATAGTGAGGAATCCTCGGTGCAGCACATCCTGCAGAAGCAGGAGCACTACGGTTCTCACGGCCTGAGGCAGGAACACTGCCAGGGATCTTGGAATGAACAAATGCGGAGATATTTATTTCCTGAAGAGGCTGAATTCCCCCATTCCTTTGTCTTTTCCTAGGTACACCTCTGCAGATAAAGCACGCATTATGATCGAATTTCGCATCTTTCTGTACAGCTTTTTTTTAATACATAGAGCTGCATGTGTACTGCAGTGGCTTTTGTGCATACTGAAATCTATTCTTGAGCCACTGCATCCCATTTCCACAAAAATCATTTGATGGTTGTGCTCTATCACACTATCAGCTGGCCTTCTTCTGCTGTCCATTTTACAGCAAAATACGCAAGGCCTTATTATTTCTAAAGTGTGACACCACCAGGAAGAAAAATCCTGCAAAGGGAGAAAAGCTGGTCTCACTACGCCCTGGTGTGCGATGTCTGAGCAGAGTGTATCTCACTCATCCAACAAACATTTAAGTAAAGATCCATGAAGAGAAGTGGTTGCTTTATGTGGTTCAGCCTATGCGTGCAGAGGATGGCTTCCTGGCAGCCCTGGCAAGGCCTCTAGGGTAGCAGCATGAAATTCTCAGTGACAGGTGACCGAAAGCATTTTGTTTTGGCCTCCTTGAGATTGTGGTCACAGTCACAGTGGGATGGCCTCTCCCAGGTGTGTCCTAGGAGGTCGCCTGTCTGGCTGTTTCTTCTCCTTGTCCTGCTCCTCCTCCTCCTGCTCCTCTCCCCCAGGTGTTGCCTGGGAGGTCACCTGTCCCTCTCCTCCCAGGTGTTGCCTGTCTGTCTCCTCCTCCTCCCCCTCCTCATCCTCTTCACCTCCTTCTCCTCCTCCTATACTTTTTAGTAAGAGTCTACATAGTCTCACTGCGGAGATTGGACTCATACTGAGCCATCTGTGTACGGCCTCCCAAACAGCTGGGATTCCAGGCACGCACCACCCCAACCCAGTTTCCATTGCCCTCTCAGTACACCCCGAAGTCAGGTCCAGCTGTATCTACCGAAGCAGGTGCCCGAATATACTGAGCTGTTTGGCCAGCCCTTGTCTGGGTGTTCTTATGGTGGCTCTTAGTCCAGCAGCATCAGCCAAGTTCCTCCATGCAGTCCTGTAGGTGTCTGGGATGCTGCAATGACTAAGATGTTTGCATTGCGAGGCCCATTAGTGTGTGCATCCAGTACCTGAAGTCCTTTGCGAGAAATCATTCTTCTCAGGGCTTCCATTTGAGATGTGTACTTTACCTGTGAGGCATTTTGAAGATGAGAGCCGCAGGCTGGTAATTTTATCCTTTACCCCAAATGAGTCTCATTTGGAGAAATTGGCCCTGCTTTCCCAACCCCCAGTAGTTCTTACAGGGCATCTGGCTGCCTCCACTGACTAGGGTTTCTTGGGCTTCTTACTTTTTAGCTCTAATCTTTGTTCTTTGTTCTAATACATTTTCTCTACGGGATGTCTCCGAGCTCTTTGTTGTGACATTGCCAGTTTTCCCATTTTTAAAAACAATTTAGCAAGTGATCAAATTCTCAGCACTGCACACCATTTATATAAACATTTCCATCCAATCAAGCCACAGCTAGGGTTAGCTGATGTGCAGAATCTAAAGTCCATCTCAAATATGTTTAAGAAATACTATAAAATCATATTATTCTTATGAACTGCTAGTACTTCTCCACCATCAGTAATGTGTCCACCTACCTGCTGTCTGGGTTACTCTTCTTTCACTGCTAGGACAAAAATACATGGCACACAAAATTAAGGAAGGAAAGATTTATTTAGGTCTCAGTTTGTGGAGCTTTCAGTCCATATGCAGATGGCTCCCTGGCAGAATGGCACACGGCAGAGAGCAGCAGTTCATGGCAGCAGAAATCAGTGAAGAGCAAAGGGAAGAGCAGCAGCTGTGGCTTTTACCCAGCCTCTCTCCCTTCTTTATATTATAAACAAGCTACCCTGGGTCTGGAGGTGTAGAACTAACCAGTGTCCAGGCCCTCCTCTTGTACAGGGTGAGGATGTTTAGAAAGAACCCTGATGCCAAGGTGAGTCACTTAATCAAACCTCTAAACTTCCCAAGTTGACACAGTGTATCAACCATTGTACCTATAAAGGTCTCCAAGGGCCGGCCAAATAGCTCAGCAGATTAAAGCACCTGCAAGTAGTGGCAGGAGTCAGGGATTCTACAACTGGACCTGCCATGCTAGTCCTGCCCCCAGGGTGCTCTGAGATGGCAATTGAGACTGGGCATGGTGGTGCGCTCCTGTAATGCCAGCTCTTGGGAGGCTGTAAACAGGCGGATCACTACGAATCCCATCTAGTAGAAAGACTCTGAACACCCTGTAGGCCTTTCCCTAAAATAAAAAAAAAAAGGTCTCCAATTCATCCTTCTTTGTGGCTGAGTAGTACTCCTCATTGTACAGCCTGGGCCATTACACCTCTCAGCTTTCAAAGCCAGTGCACTCATTTCTCAAAATTCAGTGCAGAATAATAAATTAATAAGCAACTCCAAAACCACCTCTTGTTTATTGTGGTTGTTTGTGTAAGGCACACTCTGTACCCTGGCTGAGATCTGGTGGCCACAGCTGCCACATTGATATTTGTTTCCCTTGAAAAGTAGTCAAGAAGTGAATCAATTGAGAGTGCTGCTACATTTGGAGCCAAAAAATTCTATGCATACATGGTGCCTTTTGCTACAAACAGACAGAATTCTCACCATTTGGGGAAGTTAACTTGCTGGTACCAACACAGCCCCTAAGGCCGGCACTTCCTTGGGGGATGCTGCCATCTACAATGGGGCTTATGGTGGTGCTTCCCAAGGTGAGTGTCTGTGTCAGGAGACACATAGGAGCCTGGACAGTCACTGCTTGCTCCAGCAATGGCCATTTTCTAGTGTTAGCAGTTCCCCGCATCAATGCAAGTGGAAGAGCCAGAGAAAAGCTGCTAGTGCAGGAATGTCTGCCAGTTTCCCTGCTGAAAAATTTGCCCACAGTCCTAGAAAATGAATAACAAAACTCGAGGCAAGAAACTCTCCAGAAACATACAGGAAAGGGCCAGAGAGAAACTCGTTCTCTCTCCTAAACCCCTTGGTGAAGCCTGGCACTGGTGAAGTTCAAGGCCACGTAACACCAGCAAAGGGAGATCCCCACGCACACTGGGACCTCAGACTGCCTCGGATGAATGAAGGTATAGTGGAGGGACTCCAGGGCTGCACTTGGAGGGCCTACAACTTTCCTCCTGAGCTGCTTCCATCTAAAAGATTAATAAAATAAAATATATGGTAAAAAAAACAAAACAAAGAGAAATTTAGCTCTCAAATTGTAACATAATTATGCCTATGCAATCTCAATAATTCTCACCCATCTGAAACTCCTCAGAGACCCAAGTGAATATATTACAAACACATTGGTTGTAAAGCCCGTGTTTCCTGGCAATAAAATTGGTGCAATAAACATTTGGGCTCTCTTCTACTTTTAGAACCGTTTTGAGCAACCTGCGTCTAATATATTTTATGAGCTCCCACCCAGGTCCTCCAGTTCATGACAAACTCCCCACGCTTTGTCTCCTGGCTGGCAGCAATGTTTTCAGCATGGAGTCTTCCCACTGCCAAAGGAGGGCTTCCTACTGAGGTCCCTGCACTGTGACTCTCCCTGAAGCAGCTTCCTACTGAGGTCCCTGCACTGTGACCCTCCCTGAAGCAGCTTCAGCTGCCCAGAGGCATCTAGTAAACTGAGGCTCTCCTTCTGGGCCCTAAGTCTTCCCAGCATTAGCTGGAAGGTGTTCTGTGACAACCACACCTCTAATCTAAAGACTATGCTGCTCCTTTCTGTTCCAAACATCAAGCGCCCTTTAAACACATGTCCACAGGCAGTGTCCTCCATTCCTGCACAGCGAGGCAAGCACACACTCAGAGAAGAGGCTGGAGCAGTGGTGATCAAAGAGCGCAACAACCTGTGAAGAGCCCTGCACATGAAAGGACTTGAGCTATTCTGGAATAAAGAGTAAGAGGGCCTCCCACTTCATCACAGGTGTTTTAAATTACTCTGCTTTCATAGTATTTAGCAAAGCAAATTTTAACAACTTCTGTTATTTATTGATGTTTAAAACTTCATTATTATGGTACAGAACATAATGTACACTCCCCTAAATAGGTTTTAAGCTAAAAATGTTGACCAATCCCAGCTTATTTAGAAGTTACATTTCATAGCTAAATCTTGGAAACAGTCCAAATGCACATCAAGTAAGGAATGGATATAAAAGATGTGGTATTTTTACACGACGGAGTATTACTCAGCTATAAAAATAGACAAACTTGAGGCCTTTATAAGTAAATGGATGTAACTATGAAGCAATCGTCATAAGCGAAATAAATCAGACCCATGTGACCAGGAAGATGGCTCAGTAGAATATGCACTTTCCTGGCAAGTGTAAAGGCCGGCGTTCAATCCCTGGTTCCGCCAAAAAAAAGAAAAATAACTTCATACCTGGGGATTTGGGAGATGGCTCAGTAAAATAAGTACTTCCCTGGAAAGCACTAAGGTCTGAGTTTAAACCCCAGTTTCACCACCCCCCCAAAAAAAATCAGACCCACATGTGTAAATATAGCAGAGTATCAGTGTAAGAAACTGGGTGAGTGAATAAAATCTGAAAGGTACAATGGATACAGTAAAAGGGAAAGAAATTGTTCAATAGGGATAAACAATTGGTTTGAGGGAAAGGAGAACAGAAAGGGAAAATAAAGGAAAGCAAAAAAAAAAAAATCAGGTATATATAGCTAAGGATAGTATTAGATAATGACTAAATTTTTTATTTTGACCAATTTTGCATGCTTATATCTGTAATCTGAGCAAATAAATTGAATACAGCAATGTGTAATATAATAACCATTGTTGATTTCCTATCATCTTGTTTTTTGAAATTTTGTATCACTTCTAATGTCTGATCTATTATTTTTCCATTCTCCTTAAATAAAAAAAATTAAAAGTTACATTTCAAATGAAATAATATGATAAATTAAATCTTTAGTACTCACAGTATATCTGGTTTCACTGGAAGCCTTTTCTGTCTATTCCCATGTTCTCTGTTTTATGATTTTATTCCTTGAAATATATGTTACATATAATATTTCAATTCATCACACAGTTATAGTAAGAAGTTTCATTGGTATGTCCTATCAATGACTCTATCAATGAAATAAGAGTGTGAATTGGTCAATCAACTGGGTCACAAAGCTGCTGGTATAGTCTATTTGATGTTAATGCTGTTAAACTCTTAAGCACTCTGCTAAACTATTTATTTAATCTTTCCCCCCCTATATCTCCATTAGAAAGATTCCTATAGGAATCCAATTTTATCATAACTTCATAACTCAGTAAATTATACTAAAGAAGAGTTCTGTTGGAATTTTTAATATCTCTAGTTATTGGATGACTTCATATCAAACTATTTAAGAGGAACTGATGGTAAAATTCCACAAAATAATGTTTTCATTCAAACAGAAAAAGCTGATTTGAGTGTTTTTTACATGATGTGAACAGATACAAATATACATCATGGATAATCTACAGCAAAAGTAAATCATCACAACATTCGACCCAGTGAATCCCGGGTTGGAGAACTGCTTTCAAAGCCCTCCACTGACACTGGCCCACTGAGGAAGACTTGAGCCATGAGCTTCCACTGTGTTTTCTCTCCTTCCATTCTATGCTAATTGATTTTCATCTTATTCAGAAAAGATGAATCACATTTTATATGCTTCCTGCTTGTGGCTATTACCTAGTCTATATATATGGATATATATATATATATATATATCCATATATATCCATATATATCCATATATATATATCCATATATATCCATATATATCCATATATATATATCCATATATATCCATATATATATATCCATATATATATATCCATATATATCCATATATATATATCCATATATATCCATATATATATATCCATATATATATATATATCCATATATATCCATATATATATATCCATATATATATATCCATATATATATCCATATATATAGAGAGAGATATAACCATATATATATATATGGATACAGAAAATTTTTAGCAGCAGTAAGCATGCAAAGTCATAGAGAGAGAGATACTAGAGCATGATGGGAGCAAAACTAAGTGAGAAAATAAATGAATAACCTCATCAACCTTAAAAGTAGAGCAACTCAAAGATTTCAGCCCTCCCCGTAGCTGTCCAGGGCGTGGGTTGTCAAGCAGAGCCAGAAAGCCACAAAGAGAAGCTGACAGTGAAAGCATTGCTGTGGGCTCCATGGCCCAGCAAGAAGGTGGTAGGAAAATCCTACTGGCTTACAACTCACAACAATGATCACATGCAAAACATAAATTCTTGTCTCTGAAGAAAGAAAATTACACTACAACTGATGAGAGAGAACCCCAAGGGGCAGCAGTTCTCCAGTTGGCATGTGTGAAGCCGCAGCGCTATTTCTAAAGTGTCCAATGTGTTGCGGAATTGCAAGGTTTTGCTGCACTTTAATTTCAGGGTTTGTTTGCTTTTTAATCACATGCACACATTAGGAACTCTCAGAATAAAGACAAGCCTGGCATTAAAGCAGACGTCAGAGCTGGCAGAACTGGGTCTGTTGGGCCAGGCTGCAGGGCTCCCAAGGGAAAGGAAATGGCCCAATCCCTTGTAGCTTCACTCCAGTACTCTTCAGGGTGAGCTTTCTAAAAACTTATTTTTATATAAAGAATTTTTATGTAGCCTTTTTAATTTCTATTTTCACTGTAGACACAGTTCTGTTCAAAGGTGAAGAGATGTGTACACATTTATTTAGTTTTGTTTCTGTAGTTATGTTTGCTTTTAAGTGAGATCCTTGAACTTTGCAGGGGAAAGGGGCTATCTTGCTTGACCTGAGAAGGAATCCCAGGAGGTCAGCTGCTGAAATACTGGAAAGGTTTGATATCACTAAAGCAAAGCTAGCAGGAAGAAGAGGCCTTGAGGGTTTTGAGGGCAGCACACTGCGAGGGAAGGCAGAGGTTGTTTTCTCTTTTCTTTCATTGCAGCCACCACAGAAAGGAACCAGCAGGTCAGGGTAACATGCAGCTCTACAGCAATAGCCTCAAGGCAAAATCCCTTCTGGGCAGGGGAGTAAGCTCTTGTACTTGGAAGGCTGGCACTTGTGCTGCCAAGCTGTCTCCCTGACCTTGAGGTACAATTATGGGATCCTTCATAATTCATACATTTCAAATTATAGTTTCTTTTTATATGTTTATATTTTCTATTAAAGATTCAAAAGATTTTTAAAGATTTTCATTGTTGGTTTATGTTTTCCTCAAAATATTCTAATCCCATTTTATTATACTTGCTTTTTAATGAACACCTTTAATTACTATGACAGACACAGGACAACTGTGTCAGAAGTCATGCTCTCCCCCTGTTTTCAGAAGGCCAACCTGCATTCATAAAAATTTGGTGAATTCAAGCAATCTACCAAACATCTTCTATAAAACGGGTTAGACTCTCAGAAGATGTTGGAACCTACCTCTGTCCTTTAAGATGACTCAGAACCATTCTTCACAATAAAAGAAAAAGAAAAGCCCCTGTCTCTTTTAAAGAACATAGTTGGATACTTGGGGTACACATGACCCTCTAAGAAGAAAGAATTAAAGATGGTGGGGAGATGCATGTCACTCTCCATAGATCCTGACTGTGGAAGGCTGGGGCAAGGGCTTGAGCTGGGCATACGGCTGCAGTGTGTGTCCTCTTCTGAGATCAAGGGAACGCATGGAAAGGCAGCAGACGTCGATCCATTGGATGTCTCCTCCTATATTCCATCAAGAAAATTTCCTAAAGTGTTGTCTTCAAAAGTTATTTTAAAATGCCATCTAAAATTTATATAAAGGTTCAGTGTAAAGGATAAAGGGTTCTAAAAATGGGCATGAGCCCTCTTGGGGTCAGACGCCAGCTCTCCCTTAGGCCAAAGCCTGTGTCATGGCCACAGAGCATAGTTTGCTTAGCCATGGCCATGCATGAGAATGACAAGGAAGGGCAGAGAGGCAGAGGTGAAGACAGAGAGAGGAAATCCAATCTTCTTGTAGCAAAAATAGGACCAGCAAACTGAAATATAATTCTACCTATTAATAGTAGATAAGAGTCTACAATATTTATAAATGCAAGCTAATTAAATTCATTATTTGGCCTCTTTGTAAGATAAAGAGAACTATAGTAATGAATGCTTTGATGTATTTCTGAACTAGCTTCCTGCACATAATGAGACTGAATGAATGCTATACGGCCACAAAAATTATTTGAAATCTATTCTCATTTTTGTCTGAAATTGGAGAGAACTTCCAAAGTTACTTTAGAATCTAACTGACTACATTTCCTGAACAACCATGAAATCAATGGTTCATAAGAACCTGATTATGAGCTTACTTACAACACTCACAACCCATTAGATATAAATGGCAGGGCATGCAAATATTCAAAGCCACAGCTTCTGGAACCAATAGAAAATCTTGGTAACAGTTTGGAGCAGTACAAAATCCATAAAACATTTGTCTTATTAAAGAGAGTCATGTGTTAACATCTTACTTCTATTTGCATTTGAGGAGACAGAGCAACAGAGGAGGAGACAGGACTAGAGAGACACATTCATCTAAGACTCTTTATGCCCCTAAGCTGTAAAATCGTCACATTTTGACGAAATCTAAGAGTCATGGCATTCAATCTTAGGAAAGCTTGCATTATCCATAAGTAATCCTACTTGCATCCAACTTATAAACACTGGCTAGAGAACTAATGTGCGAGTCTCCTCAGATGAAGGTGACATTACAAAAACTGAAATGGTTAGTTTTTGCCACATAAACGTGAAATTCATTCCCAAAGTACATGTCATTTTTCTCTCCTGGGTGACACATGCAGCATCTTATTTCATTAGACCCTTCCATAATGTATTTACCACCAAATAGCATGCTTATTGCAGGCTACAATGAAGGAGACAAAATGCGACTGTAGGGAGACATGGGAGAGAAACCTAGCAGGCTCTTGAAGAGAATTACGGTGGGAAAAACAAGCTTGCAGGGGCGTTTCCTCCATTTCCCAGCTTGGAAAATTGCAGAAGTATAGTGACACCGAAAGTATGTCACACAATTAATATGGGTCTTTGAAGATGTTATTGGCTGCACACTGCCAAAGTACAGAGCAGTGGAAACGATGCCAACAGCCACACAATGATTTCCTCAAGAGGCATCTACACCGAGCATCTTGTATTATTCCAAGGCAACAGCACAGCTCTCGCCATTTCAGTCATTCACAAAGCAATTGGAATAGGACAATAAAACAAATAGAAGCCTTTACCCAATTACCAAACAGATTTTTAAGCTGAATTGTTCAAAAGAAGAATGTGGCTGAACAAAGAGGGCCAAAGCCTGGAAGTAGGTGGAGGTTCAAAGCGCCTCCACAGATGCTGTCCAAATAAGGATTTGCGGAGTCTGATTTGAGCAGCAAGTGGAGCCAGCAGTGCAGAGGCATCTGCATAATCCATACACAGTACCAGAGGGCTCTTGGCTTTCCAGTGATAGAAATAAGCTTAATAGATTCACAATTCACCTGGAAGTCTTAATCCACTGCACACTACAGTAAAACCCAGCCAGGTCCACTAGTTGAAGATGCAAACACACAGACCACACAAAAACCAAATAATCCACTTCCCACAACTCCACATAGGGAGATGGTGTGTTACGTACTAGAGATTGGCTGCTCCATGGGGAGTGGAGGGGAGCACGGAGACAGGGGGGCGCGCTGTGAGATCAGTTCTTAATGACAAGGAGGCTACTTCAGAGCAGCTTAAATACTAAGATATTACAGAAATTTCATTTTCTTTTTTATTCCTTCAAATAAGAAATTTATCAAACTATAAATACTCTGAACAGAGTGGGAAACCTGTGGCTTAAGGGTCAGGTAGATAAGGATTCAACATTTTGATTTTCCCAATGAAAGCTTTGTGACTTCGGCAAGCCAAACTCATCCTTAGATGCTTTGTTTTTCATTAAAAGAAACAAATCCAGTGATCAACATCACACAGGCATGCTAGATAAAGAACAGGTGGAGTGACCTGTCCATGTGGTTTGGGAATACAGTACTCATTTCCGCTCTTTAATTTCACCTAGCAAGTATTATTAAAGAAAGACCACAAGATTGTTATGTACTTTGCATTTTATTTTTGTCCTGCTGTAACCTCCTCTCTTTCATCATGTCAGTCTTAATCTTGTCTTTGATAAAGCTACATCCTTCTACAACAAGGTAGGCACTTGCTACATTTAACGTGCTGCCCTACTCAGCCTGCTCCACATGGAGACTTATCTGGGACTTAGGATGATCTAGGTATATTTTGTCATAGTTCTTGTTGCCTAAGTGCTTTCTGTTAAGGTCATCACATTGGAGCTCTGGCCAGTCTTGTCCTACTAAGTAACTTTATCCTAGATCAATATATGAAATTTTCTTGGAGAAAGCTGTTTTGATTTCATGAATAAAAGACAACATAGTCTAATGGAAAGGCCCTCACTGACCTACCAGATGGACCCCCTTACTTCCTAGTTGGAATATCAGACAATGCTCTGGCCAACGTGAACAGTCACTGAGCCCTACCTAAATAGTTAACAGTGCTTTGCTAATTTGCAGAGACTGCATAAGAAAATATATTTGGTACACCAAACCTAGTTTTCTTTGTTTAAGTAGACACTCAACAGTAATGAATGATGATCAAGAGGAGGCTCCACGAAGTCCAGCTGGAAAATTACTAGAAACTTCCATAGAATGGCCCACAAGAAGCCAGTTGCTAGAGGAATAAATGTTCCATTTAGGTATCATGAAGACCTAGCAAAAATAAACTAAGTACAAGAAAAAAAAATTAGCCAAGTTTGCCACATGCAGAAAACTTTGTGTAATCTTTCCCTGTGTCTTGCTTCAGTGCTTAAGTTTCTCAGTTGCTGACATTAGTAGGTCCCTCACCAAATGAATTTCTTTTTAAAAAAATGTTTTGATCTTTGCTGTTGTTACCCTTTCCTCACAATACTATAAGCAGGTCCCATGGTAGTACTGGACCTATGAATCTTAGAACTGTGAGATGTAAGCTAAACACAAGAATGGCACGCACATCAAACTTGTCTCTGATGATTAGCTTTTAATCCTAGCACCACATCTGGAAGCAGTCTTTGGCTGGTGCTGTGGATTTTCCAACAGGCCTTCTGGTTGTCTGATTGCTATCTAATTTGTGGTACACTACAGCGATGCTGATGCTTTGGGGGAGTCATATTTATGGGGTGCACACGCATGAGGGTGAGGAGAAGATGGCACACACCCTGCCTGTCTAAGCTGCTGGATCTCCGACCACAGCTCCTAAGGCCACAGTATGGCCAGCTGGTTTTCCTCTACCATTCTGCAGAGATCTTAGACAACCAAACTGAACTGGGGCAATTAATCTCCCCTGCTCCTCTTAACTGGGATGCAGCTGTGTCAAAGGATAGGTTCATGAACAACTATTGCAGCCCCTGGAGTTGCTAAGACTTCAGGTTTTCTAGAATCTTCCTATTAAGCTTTGGTAAGATTTTAAGAAACTGTCTTTTTTTTCCAATTAGCTTTCCTCAAATTGCAACTGAAGGTTTCCGTTAGCATTATATTACACAGGCCGTCACTCCTGGAAAGCAGACCTGACCAGCCAAGGGCTAAACTATACCACCACTAGGCATAGTCCTTCAAAGTTAAGTCCCTTTGTTTTGATTTGCATACATGACCATATTCTTCATGGGTTTCATAATGGCTGTCACAGCCCACTCAGGGTTTCAGTGCCAGAGTGGCATGCAGGGTGGCACCCGGGTCCTTGGGCTTGCCAGGCAGGTGTTTGTTAACTTTGTTGTTTTGGCAACTTTGCCAAAGCAAAATAAAAGTCATAACTTACATTTCATAGAATTAATTAGCAAATGATAAAATTGACACTAACAAACTTGAACTACCAGCAAAGTCTACTGCAGTAAATAGATACTGGGGATTTAATGTTATATTTTTGTGTGGTTTTCACCCGAGTGATATAAGCAATATACACAGTCCATTCCTCTGGCTTTCAGAAAAGCCGAGTGCAATGTACCCCACATGATAAAAAAAATTTTGCTCTTCAAAAAACATTCAGTAGAATTTCTTTCTTTTATTCTAAAAAAGATTTATCTATCTATCATCTATCTATCTATCTATCTATCTATCTATCTATCTATCTATCTATCTATCTATCTATTTGGTACAGGGTCTCACTATGCAGCTCAGACTCCTAGTGACCCTACTATCCCAGCCACCTCACCCCTGGGATTACAGGCATGCACAATGATGCCCAGCACAGCGCACTCAGTGTCAGAGGGGCATGCAGGGTGGCACCTGGGTCCTTGAGCTTGCCAGGCAGGTGCTTAGACTGCCAAGCTGTCTCCCGAGCCCTGCAGGCATGTTTTAATATCATCAAATACCTGTATCTGATGAGTCAGAAAGTGGCTGTCCTTGCTACACCATTCCCCTCACATAGCCCCGAGATAATCTGTGAACAGGGTTCAAACTAGTTCTCTTCCCTAATAATAAATAAATAAACAAATGGAATAAATGTGTAAGTGAATAGAAGTGTGAGCTAAAATAGCCCAAAAGAACAATAAGCTTCATTTCTGATGCTGTCTGCTGAAGACTGACCAATCTTCAGTAAAAAATTGATGCTGTGAGTGTGGTTTCCTCTCTATCTTCCTGAACTCCCATCTTTTACCACATAAAGCATTGAATTTGAGAAATATGGCCCCAAACTAGATTCAAGTTACTGTAAGTTATTACAGTCTTAAAAATAAACCCACTAGAGTCTAGCAATACTTATTTCGTCTGTCTTTACAGTTTTTTAAAAAGGCTTTAAGATTGTGGTAGCCCTTTTCAGACTCAAAATCTTGAAGCAGGAACTAGGAAAAAAGAATTATCCACAGACCCACCAAATCCTTTAAGCCTGTGTTTATTCTCATTCACAACTCACCCGACAATGACAGAGACACTATACTGAGTAGAGTGCGAAGGAAGAGGCAGGCAGCCCAGGCGGTCTCCATGGAGAGGTTCAGGCCTCTGTGACACATGCCTCCTAGTTACCCTTACTACTTGAGATTCCTTTTGGGGAGGAATCAGGACACAGTGCCTGTCATGGTCCACCCTTTCTCAGAGAGCTCGGCAGAAAACTGAGCTTAGGAAGACAGTGAAGGGGAAGTAGAGGAAGGAGAGAGAGGTGTCAGCCTCTGGTCACCATGTAATTTGGAGGGAGATTAAATGCTTTCCTGGTATGAGAGCACAGAGTGGCTCGGAAGTGTAGCTTGGGCTTAATCACTGCTTGCTGACCCAGCCCCTGCCCATGCATGCAATAGTGGCAGGACTAATGATAGTAATGAGCACAGTGGGCAACAATAATTGCTACTATCCTCTTATATTTTGGGGGGCATTAAGCAATAGAAAAGTAATTATTGTATAAAATGGTCAGCGGTGGGTAGATGTGAGTTATGATTTTTCCACTGTGTGGAATCTAATAGCACCAAGCCTGAAATTTTAGCTGCTGTTATGAGGTTCTCCTCATGGGGGAGATGGAAAAATAAGAGTTACTAAAAGCCCCCTGGATTGAATTCGGAATGCGGACCAAGGCCTTTATTTTGATGTGCACAATTCCAGGAAGGTGAGCAGGGAAGACAATAGCTATGATGCAGAGCTCAGTACTAGGGGGAAAGTGAGCAGGCTGTTACTCACTGCACTCTTCTGCCTTTTACCACCCACGATCTCAAAGCTGCAGTGCTAAGAAGAGACACTGTCTGGAGAAATGCCAGATCCAGGATTGATGGGCTGAACTGTCTGTCCAGAGATCTTCCCTAATGTATACAGACTGTCTGATGAATAATATTAAGCAGGAACAGCTAGTGCTATGATGTCTGAGAGGGTCACATTGAGAACATTAATCTCCATGAGGTTTCTGGAGGAAAAGCATAGGACAGACCAAGTGTACCATTAAGGTACAATGTGAAAAGCCAGTAACAAACTTGATCTTCCTAGTCCCTCCTGCTGATGCAATGGAGCAAGTCAGCACAACCACCCAAATCTCCTTGGTCAGCCCCAGGCTCCTGCTTAGGAGCCCAGCATGGAAGATGCCCGGTGCTTTAGAATTCTACTGGCTATTGATGCCATCTCTCCCTTTGTGATGCATCAGCCTTCTGATGACAATCTACTGTTTGACTCTGCAGTGGGCTCATATATGAAGGAGGGAGATGGCTGAAATTAGGAGGGAGCAGTGATTTCTGCTTCCTGGAGTACAACTCTTCTGGTGTTTCAAAACACGTGCCTCTGGCTTTCTCATAGGTCCATGAAAGTGATCCATTAAAGAGAAGAGTGTCAGCTTTAAAGTCATCTTTAATAGTTTATGTGTAGATAAGGATTTAGAATTCTGGGGTGGACTGAGCTCATTGGGTGTTACACTGAGGAAGCCAGATAGACAATGAGGCAGTGAGATTCATTCGCCTTTTGCAACAACACTCACCTTAGGGCCCTACCCTAAAAGCTGTGCAAAGCTGAAGTGGAGTCCCCCCCCACCTGCCTCGATCAGCTGGACTTGGCTTCTTCGAAGCCTGAATGGGCCACATGAGCACATTTTATTTCCTTCAATGCCTCTCATTCTTGGGATGATGACATGGAAAGACCTTACTATCTCCCAAATGCCAAGTATCTGCCACATGGTTTCAGAACCCATCACACCCTGTCTCACGGCACTAGCTGGTGCAGGATTGAGTCCCCAGCAATGCCATCAGGGAACATGGAAGTCTGCAACTCAGGAACATGGAGGACCCACAGCACCAAAAGATGCCAGTGAATTCCCACCAATTCCGAGAAGAGCTGCAAATGTGATTTTAAAATACTGAAAGATAATTTATGAAGGAAGACGAAAAGATATCTTGCTTAAGCCAGGTATGGAATCGTAGCCAAGGGGACATCTGAGCTCCTGCATAGTGGAGCAGAAGAACTGGAAGCTGTGTTCCAGGCAGCTTGTCCTACTTTAGATTAAAATGTCTCACAGGATTATCTAGGCAGAGCTGGACTCTGGGAAGTGAGTGGGTCATGAGGGCTCTCACAGCACCACCTAATCCCTTGATGGGGTCATCTTTTGAGGGCAGTCTGGGCCCAGGGTGGGGACTGATGAGGCAGAGCCCAGCTGAGCAAATGCCGCATAAGCCTGCGACCTTGAGAACTACAGCTTGCCCTGGCTCTTCCTTTCCGGCTTTCTTCTTCTCCTTCTCCAGTGTATCACGAGGTCAGTCTCATGCTCCCCACTGTGTCATTCTGCTGCCTCTGCAGGCCCAGAGAGACACAGTCACCAAATAAACTCTTGCTTCTTAAACCCCCTTCCCCAGGTACTTTGTCACTGTCATGGACAGTTGACTAACACACAATGACAAATATTTGAGTTGGAACACAGACAGACTGAAGACTGTTAGATTGCAAGAGGCCTGTTGAAGGACTCTTCAGAAAGTGACATTCCACCAAGGTGGGAAGGAGTTAATAGAGATAAAACCCAAGATGAAAGAAAAATCCTTAGTGAGGTACTGGCGCATGTCTCCTGGATCTGGATAGCATTGTGTGCCACTCCTGGAAAAGAGGCATAAGATATCCATCACAGAAGGAGAAGTAGTGCACTGGGCAGAGACACTGAGCCCTGGATGGATGACACCTTCCACATCCCTGCTCTCCCTGCCTTGCACAGCAGGAGGCTGAATGCACTATGCCTGCCTGCCAAACACTGCCCTCCTCAGGGTTCCCACTCAGAAAGCAGACACATGCCATATAGAAGCAGCTTGAGAGCCAAGCAACTTAAGATGTAAAGCTTGCACGGTTTCATTCTTATAGCCTCTTTGCTCAATAACTATAAGATGTCAAGAGTATCTTCTCGTAGCTTTTGACTTGCAAACCAAGCCCGGAACAGAGAAATAAAGTCTCTGAATTTTACTTTTAAGCAACTATGCCAGACAAAGCCTGAAAGAATTTTCAGTTGCTTGAAAAACACTCCCAGGTCACGAGCTAAAAGAAGACCATGGAAAACCAAACAAACAAACAAATATACCAAAAACAAAAAAAGAAAAATATATTGTTTTTGATGACAAATTCTTTCTTCAAATTCATTAATAAAATGAAACCATGAAAATAATACAGAAAATGACTTGAATTATGAATCAGAAACTGTCCTTGGTACTGTTCTGCATTTCTCATTTGTCCCACTGCGGTGTTGGCTTCAGTGGAATTCTCCAAGATCCCTGCGAGAGGAAGAACTACAACGAAGCTTCCACATGCACAGCCTCATGTGGACCCTGCTTGTGGTCTTGTCTAACTGAGCACAATTTTGGCTCCACAGACACCTGTGTTATTTCCAAATACTACTCATGAAGCACACAAGAAACTTCTTCAGCATCCAGTTCAGCACCTTGGGACTGAGCCCTACTAGAACTTATTTCAGTTTAGCCTCTGGATGAGTATGTCTCCCCTACACCATCTCCCTTTGGTCTGCTTTCTACCAGAGCAATTCTGATAAAGGCAGGCTACTTTTGTTTTTGGTTTTGGTATCAGGCAATTCAGGGATCTACATCTCTAGCCTGTTTACGCTTTCTATTTTGAGATAGGGTCTCATTATATCACTAAGCTACATAGGGTGGCCTTGCACTTGAGATCCTCCTGCATCATCCTCACAGAGTGCTAGATGGCAGACCGGGTCAAGTTACAGCTGAGTTTTTCATATCTCTTCTCGTTTAAATACTTGCAGCAGATACCCATCTCCTGCACAACAAAAGCCAAATGCCCCAGGACAGCTGGTACAGTCACACCCACTCTCCTGCACAGTGGCTCCCCTGGGAGCTTCGCCTCCTCCCTCTCCACCACCCCCACCCTGTCCTCACTGTGCACCTCTGAAGACCACCTGGGTGACTCTCTGTGAAGGAGGAGCAATCATCTCCATTTTGGGTGAACCTAGCCCTATTTCCATGTACTGATATGCACAGAGCTGGCTAAGACTTCTCCATCTCCCTTCAGTTAGCTCTAAGAAATGCATGTCGGTCCAGTCGAGGAGTAGTGGTCATCTTTGATGATGGCAGGTGTGTTTTCCCAGAACTCCACCTGCTACTCCCTTGTGTGAGCTGGGTCTAGACAGGATGGAGACCCAGTGCACCGCACTGTTGACAGGACTGAGCCTGGAGACAGAGGCTATGACTTCCTGAGTCTTGAAGGGTTACACCTCAGAGCTGAAGCACTGACCCCAGTGGGCTAGAGACCATCTCAGTTGTGTCATGCACACCACACGATGCAGATTCTTCTCTCCACACGCTGTAGAGGACACTTCAGATCTCCTAGCCCAGCTCACAGCATTCACCTACTTTCTGTCAGTCTCATAGTCACTCAGCCTCAATCCACTCCCTTTTTCACCAATTAATAAAATGCTAGTTTGGCCTTCAGTCCATTCAATTAAATATTTTTTTCAAGTTAATGTCAATCAGTTCCAATCTGTTGCTATAGTTACAATTTTTTAAAATACTAAGCAAATTATATTTCTTCTTGGTATTTTGTTTTTCCTTAAGGATTTCATTTTCTTTAATGATGAGTACACATATGAGACACCAGACAACAGGGACAATACCTTCACTTAGCTGTGACTTCCGATGGTTTTTCTCACCAGACATAGTGATACACACCTGTAATCTTAGCACTTTGAAGGCTGAGGGGCTGAGGATCATTGTTATGGTTTGTGTCTGCTTGTCCCCCCCAAAGCCCCATGTAAGTTAAGAAGCAGACATGGCTGGAGGAGCAACCAGTGGCTTGAGGGGTGGGGCCAGAGGACCAGGGCAGGGCCTGAGGGGCGGGGCCAGAGAGGAGCAAACCATTGAACTGTCTAGCCTGTGCTTTCTTGGAAGTGTGGAGAAGGTCATCCTGGACATGGCACCACCCCAGCCTTTACTCCAGTGTCTTAAAACCTCCAGTCTCTGTGAGTTAAATAAGCCTTTCCTTCCCCCATTTTGAGTGTCAGATATTCATCCCAGCAACAAGAGAAGAGTAATTAAGACACTGGGTATGGTGGTGCACACCTGTGATCTTATTACTTGGAAGGCTTAGGGGTTAAGGCAGGAGGATCATTGTGAGTTTGAGACCAACCTGAGCTAACAAAGTGAGCTCAAGGCCAGCCTGTATTACATAATGAAAAGCTATCTCAAAAAAGAGAGAGAGAGGGAGAGAGAGACATGTTGTTTTACTCCTATGATCACAGATCATACAAAAAACAGAGTCCCAAACACTTTGGCTAACAATAATCAGATATAAGAATGGGTAAATAGCTTTTAAATATTAGGAAGAAAAAGACTTGATTGGTGGGTACTGGAATCAGAAAATGCAAAAAGCACTGTTTAGGAAAAAACACAGGATCAGTTTGAGGACCAAAAGGATGCGTAGGATTTTCCTCTGTGGAATGAACCTTAAGAGCTTAGCAAGCTGGATGGCACAACACAAGTATGCTAGCTCACCGAGCCCGGCCTGCACTCTGGAATGAAAACCTGCAGTTGGAGGAGCCACAGAGACCTCACAGAAGGTGATTTGTAAGCAAGAACGACTTCCTCATTACCTGATCTTGCATCAGGAAAGAAGCGAGTCTTCCAGTCTGTCACCCCACAGGAGATAGCCCCATGGGGCCTGTAATCCCAGCACTCGGGAGGCTGAGGCAGGAGGACTGTTGTGAGTTCGAGACCAGCCTGAGCTACAAAGTGAGCTTAAAGCCAGCCTGAACTGCATAGCGAGACCCTGTCTCAAAAAGACAAGATGTGAAAGCTTCCCTAGGCTTAGTGTCAAGCACAGATGTTACCCAAGGGCACTGTCTGGGAATGAAAGCCAGGATGACGTGGCTCTGGAGAAGGGGGAAGGGGAATCCACAGCCCAGGCCAAGTGGCAGGCACAGCTGGTATTAGGAGCAGATGTACTATCGCCAAGCATCATGATGGGGACTTTGATGCATAATGCAGAACAAAAACCAGAAGACAGTGACCTCATCGGCAGTGGCAGCATGGGAGGCAGGACATGGCATTAACATGAAGGACCAAGGGACTTCTTCAGTGGAGGCCAGCAGCAACCAGACCTTGCCCCTAACCCAATGCCCCGTCCCCACTTCATCTCATTGCATATGGTCCAAGCCCAGGGAAAGGAGAAGAGGTGAAAGAAACTGAAGACTGTGCTGTAGAGAGTTGAATTTAACCTAAAAGCCAAGGATTTTTAACTTAATGCAAGTCAAATAAATCCAAGTGGCAGAAGAGTATTCCTCCTTAAGCAAAAATGGTGTTGTGAGCAAGCAGCATTCAGTTATGGAGAAATAAACTTATATTTCTGTTCACCTAAGTCACAGTGCATAAATTCTAAATCCACTCTCCATGTAAGGCCCAGTGATTTATCAGTGCTTTTTACAGTAAAATAAAAATTTAAAAAGTTACCAAATGACAAAGTGTAGAGAAGAATTCATGTCCCTCTCATAAAGAAGAAGCTTCATAAAAGTGATTCAGCTAAAATTCTACAAAATCAAATGTGAAAATACTATGGGCCCTGCATACAGTAAGCCACATAAGCCCACTATAGTTACTTCCAAATGGCGTGTGGGATTCGATTTGCACATAAGCCTGAGAATAAAGGCTTATTCTCTTTGCCCAAAAACTTTTCCCTTGCATTTATGGAAAACCACTCTTGTCTATTTCCAATTTCCATCCAACTGGAAGAAACCACATTAATTATAAAATTAACTAAATGCACATGATTTGCTAATAGGTGGATTGTGGGTGGCCCAGTATGTTACCTTAAAGGCAAATGATACATTTCTAAGTTATTGTTGCCCTGTAGGAAGAAAGGACCAGGACTCGCTGCAATGGCATTTAAAGCACAGTGACTAAGATCTTAAGGGAAGCTTGGTCTCAATTAGCATTAATATGAAAAAAGATCAGTTGCAAGGGGACTCACACAGCCAGGTCCAAGATCCAGGATCTTGTCTTACTTTGTAGGACTGATGTGAGATGAGACTTGTTTATCCCTTGTTTTTCTCACACAGAAACGACTGTTAACCTGGACTGTTAGCAACAGAATGACCAACAACACGAAGACTTCAGCAAGAAGAGCTTGCTGTATCGTATGTGCTCAGTGAAGCCCAGTTTCTAACATAACCTACAGTAAGTTCACTCTTAATGCACATTTAGTATCCATGAACATTGAATTTTTGATCTACATGCCCCACATTGTTTTTCCACCTCTCTCAGGACTGAGACTTTTCTAAAAGACATAAAAATGTACAATTTCCTTCACTATATCCCCTCATGATGAACACAGGTTCTGCCATGTGTGGGAATGTAGATCAAAAATTTAAAAAATCCCAATCTAAAAAATCCAGTAAGACCATTTCTGCTTAGAGAATGAAATCCAAAGGCCTTGCTTCAGTTTTATTTTATTTTATTTTATTTTAAGCAGGGAAATCAAGAATCAATTTTTTTAGGAATTAGACTTTTTTTATTCCTCTATTGTATGCTTTTAAGCAAATCATTTATTTGGGACTCAGATTCCCCTGTTTTCAAAATAAAGGCTTGAAACTGGATGGATCATTCCCTCTGCTGCTGCAGATCCTTTCCTGGCTTCCTTCTGCATCCTGCGTCTGAGGATGCAGACATTAAGGCTCTGTGTGGAGGCTTCTGAGGTTCTAGCTGGTTTGTGGCAGAGCGGCCCGAAGTTCTGAGGTGGAAGTAGAAACCAAGTCTCCACAGCACACCTTTTCCCTTGCCCACTCGGGGCTGCTCTCGCCTCTACAATTCTGCTGCTGAACACCCTGCCTTTGCCTAGATCTCTTGAACTTTCTAAACAACAACAAAAATCCTACAGACTCATATAGTAAAGGCATAAAACATGTTACGCAACACAGCTAAATTCGTTCTGAATAAATTTAACAAAAGAACATTAAGCACCTACTATGTGTCCATCATGGTACTCTGAGTGCAAGATAAGTAAGCAGAATAGCATGCTTTATAGCCTTAATCGTCTTAAAAAGCAAACACAATAATGCAGAACAGCAGTAAAATCTGGTTGGCTGCTTATTTGTTTTTTATTTTTATTTTTTTGTACAGGGTCTCACCATGCAGTCAGGACTCATAGTGGTCCTCCTGCCTCAGTCTCTCCAGGGCTGGGATTACAGGCAATCGCCACCATGCCTGGTGTCAGTGGTCAGCACAGAGAGCCCAGGGCTCCAGGACTAGCATAGCATAGGGGATCGAACTTGGTTCTTGCACTTGCCAGGCAGGTTCTTAGACTGCCAAGTTATCCCCCAGCCCTTCCATCTATTTTTGTTACAGTCACAATAAATGACAAGTCTGTGACATTTGAAGGGGCAAAAGGATATGTCTCTGTCCACTGAGCAGGCACAGCCTGTGTTACATAAACTACCACGCTAACTGACGGGAAGCTTTCTTTCAGAGGCTTTTGAAATGTGGACACATTGGCTGGCACTTAAATGTTTTGTGTTTCTGTTTTTCATTGACTCAAATCCGAGTTCTTTTGAAAAGCATGGGTGTCTTTCATGAGTTACATCAGAAGTATGATTTCTCAGGCCCTATGATGGAGTCAACGATATCATGTCTGGAGACACAAGATAAAACAGCATTTTGCGAGTACCTCCAAGAAAGTGCTTGAAAATCATCGTTTGCCTGGCCTGGCCTTCACTGCTTTCATTGGCGGGAGAGCAGCTTTTATCTTCAGCTGCTTGAGCTGAACCTCTAAAGCGAGTGAGCAGCAGTTCCAATCTGGGCTTTGGGAAGTCAGTGGGCTGGATCCTGATTAGACTCTCCCGACATTATTTTAAGATCAAACTCCTACAGAACATTCAAGAGAAATAACAGACACATCAATGCAAGAGCAGGAGTTCATTTGCCAGGCTGTTATTTCAAAAGTCTCCCCTCTTAAAAATATTAATTCCTTCTGCTGAGGAAAAAAATTGGACATATATTCTTGAATTAAAAGCAACCAGCATAAATTTAAGACTTTTGAAAAAAGGTTTCCAGAAATAAGTCTTTCATGGCTAAACGTGTGTACACACGTGTGCATGTGAGTGTGTGTCCATCCATTTGTTTGGAGAAAGCTGACTCAGTATTCTTTAAAATAAACGAGTGGAATGTCTCTAAGCATGACCTTTGCTTACTGTGGGCCTGGACCAGAGCTCGGCCAGCTCTCAGGGGACCCAGTCTGTGCACACATGCAGCCAGTCTCCTGCGTCCCGTCCTTTTTTCTGCAGCGACTCACCCTACCACATTCACCTGTGAACAAAGGATGTCCACTGTGTGTTCAGCATGGATTGGATAAAACACAAGAACTTCTGGAAAGCAGAGACTGCTTCCCTTGGCCTCAGTGTTCCTGCAGAGCCTGACATGGTGCAACTCGTACTGTATATTTGTTATATCTCTAGAAGAAGGACAAATGACTGCGAAGGTAATAGCAGCCACTGCATCTAGGTGATTTTCATTATGTTACTTCATTATTCATTCAGACACTGTGGGGCTTATTTTGGGGATTGAAAGCCCAAGGAGCCAACCTGCATGCCTCACCCTCCCAGAGTGGGATTGCAGGGGGGCGTTGATGATGACAGGTGAGGAAAAGGAGCAGTCATGTCTCACCCCTGAATGCTGCTTTCTTTCACTGCCAGGAGGGCATGGATCAGCAGTAGCTGGTGCTTTCCACAGTACCAGCTCTGAGTTACATAGCAAAAGGGCATCTGTCATGGATTTCTTAAAAGTGTTTTAGCTTCCTACAGTAGCAGGTACTTCATTAGGACTTGAGAGTGGGGGGAGGAGGATGAAAGGGAAGCAAAGGGTAGAAAAAGGAGGAGGGGGAGAAGGAAAGGAGGGAGGAAAGGAAGGACAGAGGGAGGAATGAAGGGAGGGAGAGAGAAAAGAGAAAGTGAGGGGGAGGCAGGGAAGGAGTGAGGGAGGGAGAAGAAAGGGAAGTAAAGGGGAGAAGGAGGAAAATGGAGGATGAAAGAAAGACAGAAAGGAAAGAAAGAAGAGAGAGAGAAAGAAAGAAGAGAGAGAGGAGAGAGAGAGAGAGAGAGGTGGGTCTCACAAAGCCAGCAGAGTCTGAGCACCCACCTGTGGACTCCAAAGCTGTAGCCTGTAGTCCTGCAGTCTTACCTCCACCTTTGCTACAGAGACATCTGACCTACCTGTGGGCACCCCAATCAGCAGGTACCATGCAAGTACACAAATATAATAAAATAATGTAAAGCTTTTATATTTTGTGAATACATAAATATACTATCCAAAATATTTTATTATCTTGTAGTCCTGTACATTATTGTGTAGTTCCTTTGTCTGTGTCATCCATGTGGATGAGTCACGGCCAATGCTTGACCAGATTGCTCTCTGTGAGAGCCTGAGAGAAAGTTTTCTCTCCATGTGACTCTCCCCAGGCACACTATAGAACTTCAATCTCTTTCCTCTGTGGCTCCACAATCTCCTTGCTCAGAAAATTTGGAGCTCACCTGAGTCTCATGATA